>JAJJWX010004172.1:0-47446 GCA_023529315.1 Papaver bracteatum | reverse complement strand
AGAGCTCGAACATCAAATGAGTCTCCGATGCCTTTTGGTCTTATAACAAAAAACCAAGGCATGTGCTAGGTAGATGCCTTAATTTGATAAGGGGTGCCAAATGTTTGGGCCATAAGGCCAAAACCCAACAATGTACCCCACCTCCTGTAAAGGGAGAAACACCAGTCACATCAAAGCATGCATCCCTCCCATTGTCCCAGTTATACACCAATATATCAGCTGGTCTCAAAGTTGTGCCATTATTAGCTAAAATCCCCAAGTCCACCTCCTTACTAGCTGGCACGCCCGCTCGATAACATATGTCTGCAATGATGTCACGCACCAAATCATGCATAAACTTAAGACCCACCTCATTTGCACAATGTAGAGCATGGTCACCAAAAACATCCATATCCCTTTTACAGAAGGGACAAACCCCATCCACTTCGAAAAGGGGGATCCCCAACCTATACTGAAGAATTGCACTGAATTTCCTAGCTCCAATATGTTGACTAAGACCCAAAATTTGGATTGCCATCAGAAAATCCCATGCATGTTTTGTTTGGTTGCATTGCCATAACACATAATCCCGCTCCGTCAAAGCAAAACTTGTGGGTATGTTCTTCTTAATCACATCAAAGTAGAGCATTGCCAAGGAGTTCATGGAATAGGTGGAAAGACTACTAGTATTAAGAGAAGAAACATCACCACATAGGGAGTTGAAGGAGTCCAAAGCTTGCTGAAGAGAAGGCCCCCAGCCAGTGAATCCAGTGTTTCTCAAAATAGTGGTCTGCAAATCTTGGGTCTGCAGACAAGAAGCAAGGAAACAGTAATGCCTAGTGTCTTGTAAAGTGTAAACCCCTAAGCCTCCATGCTTGAAAGGAAGAGTAGAGAGCCTCTGTTGAAGAAGCCCATAACCTGGCCCATCTCCCGTAATAATAAGCCGAAGAAAGAGATGCAACCACGAGTCAAACAAGTCTTGAGCTTCTTGTAGGAACCCTGGCTTGGTAGTTCTTAACGCAAAATAAAGCCGTGACACCCATGTACAATTACGAAATAATAGCATCTCACATTGAGGGTCATCCAGCTTCTCTACTGCATCTATAAGAGCTATAGTCTTGCGCACTCTACTGACAACCAGGTCCTTGTTGAACTGAGCATCAAGACTAACCAGACCACCCAATAATTTCACCCCTTTATCCGACCTACTTATATTAGGAGGAAAAACCCCTGCAACCGAGGCTCTAGGATCAGGCGAGGGCCAAAACAACTCAGTTTTCGTTATATTCAAATGGAAGCCCCTTTCAGCCCCTTCATCCTGTATAATCTTCAAGGCTTTGGCAACCATCAAAGTGTCACCTATCAAGGTTCCATCATCAAGGTACCAAGCTTGCATTTCAAGCGTACATTGAGCCGCGATATTCTTGATCAGGGGATGAAGTGTAAGAGCAAACAACAGTGGCCCTATAGGGTCACCCTGTTGCACGCCTTGGGATGAGGAGATAACATGATCCATATAGTATAAACGAGTTGGAGAGGCATAACAAAATTCAACCCAACAAGAAATTGATGGGCACATCTTACGTACCTCGGATAACATGGTCGCATGGTCAATGAGGTTGAATGCTTTTGAAAAATCCACGAGCAACATGGATAGATTATCCGAGCCTCCCTTCTCCTCGAGCATACGGTTAGCAGCATGTAAAATAGCCCCGCCTCCGCATTTATCTCCAACACCAAATACACATTAATCTCCTTACACACGTGAGTAGCAGCACATTTGGAAACAAGCCTTCTCCATATAGTGCCCAATGCAATGGGGCGTAGACCTCGACCAGGTTTAACCAATGGAGTAAGAGGAGCACTGGCGACGAACTCTCCCAAAGCCGGTGGACATAGGCCAACAAGCCAAAGATTAACCACATCTGTTATCGATGTGATAATATCCTCTGAGATGGCGGCCGCAGAGCCACTAATGGCATCTAAGAGATGTTGTGCCCTAAGGCCATCACGTCCGCAAGAAGTCCCCTTTGGAAAACTTCTTAGTCTGCCTAAAACAAGGTCAGACGTGGCTACCATTGCTTCATGTGAAGATAAGGGTGGCGGAACCAACGGGGGAGGTGAGCTGGGATGTTTGTTACGCAACTCAAATAGGGTGTCTTCATTATTGGGCGCTACCCCACTGGATGTGAGAGTGCGTATGGCTGCAGCATATAAACCGTTCCTTAGCTTCCCCTTGCACAACCTCAAATTGGTAGCCTCCTGACTCTCCGGTTTGGTCTTCCTTTTTCCTTCTAAAAACCTCATCCTCATCTCGTGTTCCTCCAAGATTCTTTGAGCCAAAAGCATAGCTCCATTAGAACTGTCCCACTTATTCAGGGAGAGGGTAATAGACTTTATTTGGAGCTTCTTCCTAGTCGCAGCTTTCTCTTCTTGACTGCTCTGCGGTATATAGGTATGAAGGGTGCAAACTGGGAAGAGCAACAGTTGGATCCAGGAGGCCTGCTCCCTGGGTGAATCTACTACTTTCTGAAGCACAGACTTGAGAGTTCGAGCGAAGTGTAACCTGCATTTGGTCGGGATGCTTGAGACTGTTGGAATTTGGGCTCGAAAGACAGCATCCAACAGTTCCAAACTTAAGGTAGGTAAGGCTTTTTCATTGGAACTGTCCGCTGCTTTACACATGGGCAATGACAGGGGGAGCATCTATGCCATGTATCAGACATGTAGAACTAGCGTTGATCGGAGCAGGCACTGTAAAACCTTGATGCAGCTTACATTTCCTATCCCAGGCGTATACATGCATGCAATGAGAGCATAACTAACTCTTCCATTGCAGTAAAACAGCTTCCCAGGACTTATAAACCTCTGCATTCCTTCGTAGCCTCTCACGGCATCTGTTCATTCCCTCCACTCCTTTGTAATGTTGGTTCTTCAAGTGATTGAAGAAAGAAACCTTCAAAAGACCCATTCCTCCAACACCATTTCTGCACCCGTCCAAGCCACGAAAAGGACATTGGAAGAGATTATCACAACCACCAGAAACTATGTTTCCAGGACTTTCAGCGTGGGTAGCAGTAACTGAGACGGTCGTGGAATCTGAAGAGAGAGCAATGCCAGGCATTTGAAAACCCTAAAAACGATGTAAACCCTTGAGTCAGAGATGCCTAATAAGATGCGAGTGGTACAGAAAGGAAAGATATCAGGAGGGGGAACGAACAGGGATTGAGGACAAAGAGGAGGGATCAAACGGAGATGGTTTGATCAAGTGAAAACACAATAGCAGTAAGATCCCCTCCAAATCTCCATGGAACAACCCCTCATATTGGTAGCCTCCTTATTTTTGTAAATTGACATAAAATCTTTCTCATTTAACCTTCTACCAGCAACATATATACAAAGCATCGGCTCTACGATGAAAAAAATTAAAATTCTGTAACACAATGAGTATAGAAAAGGTTGAAATTGTTGATTGGGAAGGGGAGTCTATTTTCTTCTCAACACCCTCATCCTCTTCCTCTTCAATTGTTTTTTTTTTTTTTTTTTTTTTTTGAGAATCTAACTATAATGGTCTTCAACCAATCAATCACGATACATACACCACATGTAAATAAATGATCAGAATTGCATGGAGAGTGGCTAATAGAGACAAGAGTATCCTCCTATTAACGACATCCGGTTTTGCCTGTGCGTAGATTACATTGTTGCTGAATTATATACTAAAAAAAATAGGTATATCCAATGCACTATCATCTGCAGGCGAAAACCATAGGCCATCTTTAGAACTTCTCTTCTCCGTCTCTTTTCTCCTTATAGAATGAGGAACATAAAGAATACAAAGACCAATCATCTGACAAATAAGCTCAGTTGCAAATTTTCGTACTTCTTTTCTGTGAAAAAGCCGTTTTTTACCTGTGGTTGAAGTGAAAAGTTGAGTTTTCACCTGTAATCATAGTAAAAAATTATAATTTCATCGTTTATACGTACTTCAGAAAGATGAGACGTATTTCCTGCACATCTCCCACAGCTGTTGCGGATTTGATTTGCAAAATGTAAAAAATGGTGGAGTGGTGTGTCTATTGCCGTTATAATCTTAATAAAACTTGTAATGCCCAGCCCCTAGGCACCCTACTATTAAGATGGGTTTGCAAATATTGAGTGTTGTTTAATTTGTGGTGCCATACGTACTGAGTTTTTTTTTCAGAGTATCAATGGTGTACTCAGTTTTGTACCTTTTTTACAATATTGGTTGGAAATAATCTGTCATTTGAAAAATAAAAGAGCATCCGCATTGAGCCAGAAGAAAAAGAAAGAAAAAAAGGTACTAACTAGTTGATTTCTCAAAGTTGAAGTTCCATTAGCTTTAAAGAAACTGTAACGACATTAACCAACAATAACATACACACAATTTAGAGATCATTTACATCACACTTGTCATATATTATGTGATATATTTTTATTTTCGAATATCATGCTAGGAGCTTTGTCATGACAACTTTTGACAATACTTAATTGGCAGTAACTTGCCGTATCATCTCAAACGTCTGACAGGAGCAAGTTATTAGCAAGTTAATGTCCTCGACCACCTCCAGCACCAGCCGCAGCACCCTTCCCAGCAGCACTAACAGCACCTGCCCCAAGAGTAGCAAGACCTTGAGAAATACCACTTCCAACACCGGCAGCAGCAGCAGCAGCAGCAGAACCAGCATCACCGGCAGCACGTACACCGTCTGCAATTCCTTGTCCTACCGTGTCTCCGACCAAAAACGACATGACGAGCACAATAATCACGAAACCAGAAATGCTAGCTTGCTTTTTACTGGAATACTTCCCCATGATATATGTTTCAAGTCTCTCAGAAATGGATGATTAACTGCAAAATGTTTAGATAAGCTTACTATAAGTGTCAAAATATGCAATAAATACTCAATTGCAGACAATTATATGAAGCCTGCAATCACAGTTTTGAAGTAATACGAACATTAATTAATTCACAATCATTTATAAGAAAAGAAAAAGGACAGACTCATAGAGAGAATGGTAGATAGAAATTACTAACTTGGATTGAGGCTAGAGAACTTCTATATGTCCTTGAAATGATTACGCCCCACAATGATGTTGTATGGTTAATTAGTGCTCGTTTCCCAAGATAAACAATCCCCTTTTTGATATGATGCAGCACTTCCATCAATAAAGAATCTTCAAACTAATTGGTAATCTCTGTGGACACTAGGAATTTTGACACAAAACAAGAGTTATTCTATTGATATGAGACATGAAAATCGATTGAGGGTTTATAGACAAATGGAGACTCAAAAACCGAGAGAAGAGAACTGTTCAGAATGGGTACCACGTCTGGTTCCAGAATGGGTACCACGTCTGTTCTCTTGGAGAAAACTCTTTAGAAAGACAAATCTATTGGTAGGATATGTTTTGACAGCTACGATCATAACTGGTACCCCTTGGCATAATTCCTTTTCCCAGTCTCTGTCTACTTAATTATTCAATAGTTGGCAGTTTGCGGTAATGGTGCATCAAGTATGCTAGGACCCAAAATATGGCTCATTAGCCACAATATAACATGACACTTTTAGCTAACCGTTTCCATATTTGGAGGAATTTATAAAAAACTCAACACGATCATGGCCTACGATGCACCGATACTGATACGAGGATACTGATACGGTGACACTGATACGGGAATTCGTCAATTTTCATAAAATGGGGATACGGGATACGGTGGGATACATGTATTTATTAAAAAAATATTTAATATAATAATAATTCATTCTACTAAAAAATCATAAAATAAAAAAATCTGATATATACTATTTTGAATATATTAAAGTGAGCAAACATTAAATTTTCACCATTTTGGGTTTCGGCCTTATTTATGTTAATTGAATGGATAAAATCATATGTACTCCAATTTCTCTCTAAACAACATAAAGAACATGACTGCCCAATAAGCCTTAAGGCTATATTTTTCTAACACCTTTTTTTTTTCTTCTATTTTTCGAAGCACCATAAAAATGAATACCAAGTTTTTTTTTCTTTATAGTCAACAAGTTATTAGGTTTAGATATAATTATTCGATGTGTTCATGAGTACACATATCTATAAATATTTAGATTTTATGTATAAATTTATAAATATATAGATTTTGTATAAAAAAAATGAATGTTAGATTATAGGAAGTATCCCCTCATAGAGTATCTGAGAGGTATCCCGGAGTATCCCCTACCTTTTTTGTAATTAAAAAAAGGTGACACTTTAAATGGAGTGTCTGATACGTATCCCAAGGTATCCACAAGTATCCGATACTGATACGGCGCCGATACGGATACGTCACCAATTTTGAAGTATCCGTGCTTCATAGATCATGGCAGTTATTACCGTATATCTTGGGTTATCCCTAAAGTAAATATATTCATATTCACCCAAACCCTAATATCCCACCCTAACTCCATTTTTTAGAGAAAACCTCACTCTAATACTATATATTCCTAAATTGCGATTTTGTTAGAATATGGGCATCCAACTCAAAACCAATTGACAATGAGTGATGAGGCCCTAGGGATTATAAACCGCGGCATCTTAGATTTCCCAGACAATGTGGGACTAATAATCTCAACACGCCCGCTCACGTGTAGCCTCGTTGGGTCTAACACGTGGATGGACAATTAAATCGGGTGATGCGGAGTAAAGGCGCGGTCAAATGACTCGTTGCAAATATCCTGCTCTGATACCATGTTAGAATAAGAGCATCCAACTCAAAACCAAATGGCAACTAGTGATGGATGTAAACCAACTGATTACCTACCATCGGTACCAAAAAACAATAAGATCGAAGATGAAGAAGCGGGAACAACTACTATGGCTACTGCTGTCACGAGCCGTAACCAGGTATTAATCCTCATTTATTAGTGTTTATTTATTTTTTTGACAGAAAAGGGCAAAATGTAATGAAAAAGAACTTCACTCATCAGAGGGATGAATGAAGCAAGGGAAACAGTTAGCTGCTATGAATAACAACATTCCAGTTACAAATCAGAGTGCTTAAAGAATAACCCTCAAAGAGTTTTGTATGCATTGACCAATTAAACAAAGTGCATTTTACCGACACAATGAGTTGCTCCAAGTTTCTCTTTTTGTTGTTGTAAATCCTACAGTTTCTTTCCTTCCAAATGTTTCACCAAATTGCAAATGGAAAGAGCCCCCAGATTTTCTTCACCATTGAGTTACTTCTTCTATTCTTCCATTCCCAAATATTAGCCTTCACACTTTCTGAGAAAACCTAGTTAACGCCAAAACTGTCAAGAAAGTAGTTCTATAACTTCCTGATTTCCTGACGGTGAAGAAATAAATAGCTTAGTGTTTATGCAAATGTTCATTTGTATAGGATATAATTGAAATTGATAATAATAATTAATCACGATCCTGAGTCTAAAATGGCCCTATGTAAACTCAATCGTATGGCCTTTTTATATTGTCAAAAAAAAAAACGGATGATGTAGCACACCATAAGAAAAACAAAAATATGATAAAGAAGACTTTGAAAGACTCGTTTTTCATTTTCAAGAATCGAATCAAAAATATATATTCAATTTTAACGTATGATAATAGAAAATTTTTACATTTAAATAACCGCATTAATTCTATATATAAATCCGAAAATAATAAGTGGTTATTTAAGTCTTATCAATGAGAGATTTATCTTCAATAGAAAAAATATAAAAAAATAATTATAGAAAAAGTCATGCACAGTAATGTCCCGGTTCGAGAGAGTTTGTTTTTCAGAGAATAGGATTTGCAATTCAAAAAGGACTTGCGGCGTAGCTTGTTGCGCGTTTAACTATTACGTCGATGTAATCTCTTTCTGTTCATTAAAAATATATAAAAAAAATCGATTATAGAAAAACTTATAAAAAGTTAACTTAGGTGTATAATAAAGAGAAGTGGTGCATTATAAAGCGTTTTCGAATGTGTTATATATATATATATATAGAAGGGATATCATCAAGAAAAGGCATCTTTTGGTCAAGTCCCCTGCTCTATGCACCCAAGGTTAAGGTTTCGATACTCTCCAACATCCAATCCAACAGATTTGCATCCAATGGATGCATGGATGAACAGATTAAGTGCGGATTTGTGTTGGTTAAAATTTATAATCGAAAAATAAAGCCAATATAGATGACTTATTATAGAATCTATGAATTTTATATATGTATATAAATATAGAAATGTCATGGACAACACTCCAAGCAAATACCTTAAAAATCCTATATATTTTCTAGAAACTATATAAATGCCCTTAATCTAACGGGTATGGATGTTCAACGGATTTTCAAGATTACACCCGGGCCCAATCCGTAATCCGTTGGATTTTAAAAATCTCATCCGCGTCCAATTCACTAACGAACGGTTCGGGTATCCATTCGATTCGCAAAAACACGGTTGGTCCCGGTTAATTCAGCGGATTACTGGCAAAATGCCCATCCCTAGGCCTACCTTTGTTTCTATTTTTTTTTCTATCTTAAAGACAAAAAAGACCTTGCACATAAGGCCCAAGATGCAATACAAAAAGGCCTAAAACTGTGCCGGGCCCTGTGCGTGGCAGACTACAGACCCCCTCAGGAGGGCCCGTGTGGACCGGTTCTAAATATGTTTCATCTGTCACCCTTTGCACCCCCTGGAGGTTCGGGACCGATTCTAAATATGTTTTATCTTTCACACATTTGAAGATAAAATTGTTTTTTCCTTTTTTTTTTCCTTTTTTTTTTTTTTTTTTTTTTTTTAAATGCTAAATCTAGAAAGAAATGGTTAACTTTGTGTTTTTCATGTGAATGTTAAGTTACTGTAAAACTTTAGTAATACGCGAAAGATGAAAATTTACCGGATTATAAAACGGAGTGTAAATTGAGTTTTAGTTTGTAGAGTTCACCGATTCAAAGATAAATAAAGAGTGACAACCATCACTCGTCCATTTCTATCCTTGAGATTCCACCATCTCCATTGCATAAAGGCAAGGCCTTCCACCACCAAAATCAAGTTCATGAAATGGATATCCCAACTCGATCCAAATTTACCTAATGATTCGAGGCAATCAGATCTTAGCCTCCAACAAGACTCGAGAGTCACCAAAGCCAAGCATATGCTTTGCTAAGCAACTCTTTATTTTATTATTATTCAAAAAAATAAAAAAAATTATAAGAGGCACCTTGCATACAAAAGCTCAGATAGCTAGAAAGAATGAAAGAGGATTTCCCAACCACGATGCAACTGGGACTTTCAAATTGAGGACCCAAAGGATAGCTAAATAGACAGGAATTTCCCAACCAAGATGGGAAATACGGCCAAATCCTTCATTCTATTCCAGATAATTCCGGGCTGCCAAATGTAAAAAGACCATGTTTGGTAATTACCCCCAATGCGTTTCGGGCGCACTGCTTCTGGCTGTGTTGCTATGAATGTCATCTATTGACACACAACATTTCGGGCGCACTGTGTTGCTATGGATGTTGAGCGCCATTAGCTGCAGGTACATAGGTGTGTGCTGCCAAACATCAACCAAGTAAAAATTAGTAAAACGTAAACCATTTTCTGATTATTAAAATAAGAACAGTTCAGTAACATTGTCTAAACAAGACTAACCCATTAGAAACACGATAAGAATAAAAATCAAGGAAATGCACAAAGAGACATTTGAAGAATATTCTGATTAAAAATAAAGACATTGGAAGAATATGGACAAGTTTAGTAAGGACAAGTTTAGAAGTAACCTCGAAACCAAAATCCAAAGTAGAGTTTTCCATGCCATGCAGTTTCTTTCCAGCAGCAATCAACCCTGTGAAGTGAAACCATGAAATTCAAACAAACCCATAAAACCGAAAAGGAATTAGATCAAACAACAGAGTGGATGAAAACATATTCAGTGAATACCCACGAAAACTAACCTCAACAGTAGTAAGCAAATCTTCATCTGTCTAGCATCATTAACAACTACCTGAAACGACACGGGAAAAACATGAAAGCGTATCCGAGAAAACAGAAAGGAACAGATGCAAAATACAAATGCTAATGATCCCTCCGTCCCTTTTTATTCATGTTAAAATTGTGTTCCTCATTATATGGTTGCACGACTCTTCACATATTTCTTAGTTAGAAAGAGGAGGCTCAGATTTACGTCTAGTCTGTCAGACATGGACAGGTATCTAGCTCCTCCGATATGGCTGCAGAACTGGTTGCTCAAATGAAGAAAGAAGGGGGAATCACCCCCAATTCAACTTTCAAAAGAGCTGTCCAGGAGTTCCCCACCATGATGGAGGGAGAAAGAATTTCCAGAAGTCTGGAAACTTACTTTATATACATCATTATCACTGCCTCATTTGAGAATAAAAAAGGCTTACAATGTGATATCCCATTCTAAGCATATGAGAAAAAAAGAAGGCTCAGATTCGCTGGTTGCTCAAATGAAGGAAGAATGGAGAATGGACAAAGAGCCATCCAGGACTTACCTCCCATGATTGACGGAGAAAAATTTATCCAATGTCTGGAACTTATTTTATATAAATCATCACTGCCTCGTTAAAGATTAGAAAAGAATGTTCACAAATACAAATGCGCAAGAATGATTCTGGATTCTTGTTTGTCAAATCACAAGCAACACAAGTTTTGGATACGATAGAAAGCACAAAACAAAATATCCTGGTAGCAAGTTAAGAGAACAACAACATTAAAGTGGAGGCTCAGTTTGCAGTTATTCGGTCAGACAGAGATGGGTATCCATCTCCTCCAATATGGCTCGGTTTCTCGAATGAAGGAAGAATGGGGAATCACCCCCATTCAATTTTCAAAAGAGCGTTCCAGGAGTTACCCCATGTGATTGAAGGAGAAAGATCTATCACAAGTCTGAAACCTTATTTTATACAAATCATCATCACTGCCCAAGGATAGAACTCTGTATACTATGAACAGCTCAAGTCTAGAGAACAACAACATTTAAGAGGAGGCTCAGATTCGTGTTTATAGTCTGTCAGATAGGGATAGGTATCTATCTCCTCCAATATAGCGGCAGAAACTGGTTGCTCAAATGAAGGAAGAAAAGAGAATCACCTCCATTCAACTCTTCAGAAGAACCATCCAGAAGTTACCTCCCATGGTTGACGGAAAAAGATTTATCCAAAGTCTGAAGCCTTATTTTATAAATCGTCACTGCCTCAACTGGAGGAAAAAAACGAATGCTTTCAATTTGAAATTCCGGTCCTAGATAGCTTTATGAGAAAGAATTCTTGCTGTTATATATATGAAAGAAAACAAATAGGAAAGAAAACAAATAGGAGGCTCAGTTTGCGTTTATTCTGTCAGACAAGGATAGATCTCTCTCCTCCGAAATGGCAGCAGACTCGGTTTCTCAAATGAAGGAAAAATGAGGAATCACCCCCATTCAACTTTCAAAAGAGCGTTCCGGGAGTTACCCCACATGATTGAAGGAGAAAGATTTATCAGAAGTCTGGAACCTTATTTAATATAAACCATCACTGCCTCATTTAAAAAGAAAAAGAAAAAAAAAAGAAAACCTCTAGTCGTAGATAGCTCTACCCGAAAAAATGCTTGCTGAAGAGGAGGCTCAGTTTGCGTTTATTCTGTCAGATAGGGATAGCTATCTATCTCCTCCTATATGGCTGCATAAACTGGTTGCTCAAATGAAGGATGGATATCCATTAATCAAAAGAACCATCCAGGTAGCCCCATGATTGTCGGAGAAAGATTTACCCAAAGTCTGAAACAGGTTTGGATTTAGTCTGTCAGATAGGGATAGGTATCCATTTCCTCCAATATGGCGGCAAAAACTGGTGGCTCAAATGAAAGATGGATGGAGAATCACCTCCATTCAACTTTCAAAAAAACCATCCAGGAGCTACCTCCCATGATTAGCGGAGAAAAGATTTATCCAAAGTCTGAAATCTTATTTCATACAAATCATCACTGCCTCATTAAAGATTTAAAAAGAACGTTTACAGTTTCAAATGCGCAAGAATGTTGCTGGATTTTTGTTTGTGAAAACATAAAACAACCTAAATTTTGGAAATATTAAGAAAAGAACGAAATATACTAGTAGCAGCATAAAGTTTATTGAGCTGAACGAAATATAGAGGAAAAGGAAGAAAACAAAGAGAAAGAAGAGATCACTTAGCTGTGTTCCAATACATATCTTGAAGATACTCTGGTGAGTAGCACACATCTTTGCACCTCTCCGTCTTTGGAACTTTGCCGTCTTCCTTTGCATCTCTCAGTCGCGCGACTGAGTGGTTGTCTTCCTTCGCCCTCTCAGTCTTCCTTGGTGCACCTCTCAGTCGCGCGACTGAGTGGTTGTCTACCTTTGTCGTCTTCCTTTGCACCTCTCAGTCACAGATATACTTTGATTGGTCTCCATCTGTCAAACATAAGCAAAGAAGAAAAAAATGACGCAAATGTTAAGTCAATGCAGAACAAGAAAAGGATGTTCTGCCGTAAACATGTTACTTGTATTATGCATCCCCAAACTTGTATAAATAAGAAAGTTTAAAACTAGAACTAGTGTTTTAAAAGAGGTCCTAAAAACAGATTACAATACCATGTACAATTGCAAACATATAATTCTAACTAAGATACAACAGATCTGAAGTATAAGGAAAGAAAAACCAAAGAGTAATGATAACCTTGGA
Organism: Papaver bracteatum; assembly: GCA_023529315.1. Classification (NCBI taxonomy): domain Eukaryota; kingdom Viridiplantae; phylum Streptophyta; class Magnoliopsida; order Ranunculales; family Papaveraceae; genus Papaver; species Papaver bracteatum. Next base: position 34,760 of record JAJJWX010004172.1, on the reverse strand, counting down.
TTCTCATCTCAGTGATCAACCGAGAATCAGTGAATCCAAGGCTGAAATTTGTGACTGATAAATTAAACCAAAAGAATCAATTTCAAGCAGGAACCTACACAAAAAAATTATTTGAAGAAAGAAAAAGAAAGATGAAATCTAAAATCAAAACTCGGTGAATCAAGAAAAGTACTAAGAAAGCGGACATAATAAAATCAGAAAAAAATAGCTAGCTAGAACAGTTTGTGTGGATCGAACCTGAAATGATCTTCTTAAACTCCATCAACGACAGCTACCTGAAACAACAACAACAAAAAAAATATATATATATATATATATATAAGAAATCTTTTTAAGTTAGGAGGAGAAGAACTTTTGTAAGGCTAGATCTAGATGGGTATTCCTTGTCTTTATCTTCTTGTCTTGGACTCTTGGCTGGATGTTGAGAGTGATAAAGATAGAGAGGGGTGATTTTCTTTCATTTTTCTAAACCCGGTTTTCAGTGTTTCTTTGATAGACACGTGTCTCCTTTGCACTGGATCAAATTCAGGTCCAATAAGAAAGTCACACCACACAAATTTTTGGGTTTTCACGTTTCGAAACCTGTGATGACTTACTCTCTCCCCGCCGCTACTATAGACACGTGTCTCCTTTGCACGGGAACAAATGCGGGTCCAATAAGAAAGTCCCCCACCTGGGAATCACTGACACGGACACGACACGGATATAGGGACCTCAAAAATTCAAAATCATCAAGACACGGACCCTAGTTAGCAATTCGGGATAAGAGTAGTAGTTCGGGATGGTATACATATGGGAATTATAAGGATTCGGTCAAAAATCCCAATTAACGATTCCGTGTTGAATGATGATGAGTTCAAATGGCATACGTACGTGCATATTCGTTTTATAAATGTGAGTTCGACAATTAAAATTTGGCTTACATATATGATCAATTGATAAGTGTTATAACTTTATTACGAGACTAATTTTATTTGTATATGATTAATAAGATGGAAGAAAACATTTTAGTGTGATTATTTAACTAGAACAATTTAATCGCATAAATGTATTATAAACGAGTTTATAGACTTTTAGACAAAAATCAACATATAAAACACTACCAATAGAAAATTTTAACTGAAAAATTGTATTTAAATATAAAGTATATACAAAATCAAACAAAAATCATTCAACAGTAACTACTGGTCAAAGAGTTACCTATGGGAGTTCTAGTTCTAAATATCATTCGGATTGGTCAGTTGGATACGTTAGCAAATCATTCGTGCGGTCCATATAATCTGCGAACTAGGTTGGAGTTCAAATAGTTCTGGTATCATTAGAATTAAATTGGTTGGATCTTTGCGAATCATTCGGGAATGATTCGGAGAATTACTAACTAGGACACGGACACGGTTATATATACGATAATTAAATAATTTTTACATACTAAAATCATAGTGTTATGGTATGTTGAATACATTAATCACACAATTATACGAAAAAAAACTCAATTTTATGTTGTTAGATTAGTCCACATGTAGAAAAAATAAACATTATACTAATTTCCATCACACACTAGATTACCCAACTAGTAAAATGGAATATATATTTTTAAACGTGCGTCATGTCGGTGTCCCACGTGCGTCATGTCGGTGTCCCACGCGCGTCCTGTGTCCGACGCGTATCGGACGCGAACACGACACCAATACAGTTGTGTCGGTGCTTCACAGCCCCCACACACTGCACTTTTTTATTGACAAAAAATTTTCATTTAACATGTCTAATGTGATGTGCCCGTTTGGATTACCATAAGATAAGGTAAAAGTTAGAATCCTATTGTCTTTTAGGGCTATAGGGTCTTGAGTTTTGGGTGCTTAAAATGATAATTAAAACCGAACCATGGATGGGGGACTAATCCGTATAAAAAGTCCAATTTACCCTTATACAATAAACCAAAATCTCACCATATTCATTGAAAATGGAGAATTTTCATAAAATACCCCTCTCTCACGAGCCCCAAAAAATGCCCCCATTATTTTGAAATTTGTTAAAGTCCCTCAAATGGCAGCAGCATCATTTCCAATCTCCACAGCGAATCCCCTCTCGTCGGAACAGAAAGCCTTCATCTGCCATGTTTGAGCATTGATGCTTTCTTCTCCGTCAAGAACAGCAGCAAACGCCATTACCCCCTCTTCGTGCGTTCCATGCCAATGTCTACTCACTCACACGCCATCTCGAACTTAAATTCCATCTCCGAGTAATGGCGAAACAGCTCTTCCATCAAGCTCGAGCTCATTAAACACCAAAGACAACACAAATCATCTCCATCTTCGTCGAACGGACATGCTCATCGTCCCTGTTTTTGTTCATCTTCTCATCTACAAACCCGAGTAGCTTCATCATCAAGCATCAACAACAAGCCACGGTTTTGATGGTAATAGCTATCACGAACTCAACTACCGCCATGAACCAGCACCACCGTGTTCACCACCAACAACAAACCCGAGCTCACCAAAGTGCAAACTCAAGTTCCGTCTTCCCTTCTTTTCCTCCGCCATGCATGCAGAAGTGATGATGGCAGCCCCTTAACATAGTGAGGTGCCCTTAGCAATTCCCTTTGAACCAGGGTGACCCTTAACAGGAAGGTGTCCTAGTGGGGTGCCAATAGAAATATTTGTTTAATCTATCGATTCTGGAAGACCGACAATTTAGTTCCAACTTCATTCGTATTTAGCCCATAATTTCTTCATACGAACTTCGAATGGCTCCGTTCTTTCGCCGTTGGCTTCGCCTTGTCGTCCTCTACCCAATGAAAAGTAGAAATCTTGTATTTGAACGAGTTAAATTTAGTCTTTGGCCCTTCTTCACTCTTAGCTAGCTTCTTTTATTGCACAACTAAGCTCGAATTCACTTCTTTTTGGATTATTCACCTAATAACACACAAATAAGAGAAAACAAACGTAACACTCAATAATATGCAAGAAAACCATCAAATACTAGCATGGAATTAACACAAAATATATGTGAAAAATGCACTTATCAAATTCCCCCACACTGGCTTTTGCTAGTCCTCGAGCAAACTAAAAATCCTAACTCACTGTCGCATGCATCACGATTGCATTTAGCGTATGCAATAAGCCTTTAAACCCCTAGGTGTCCCTAGTGGCCGAGTTATAGTCTCGGGAGGATTTACCGAGGTATACCCACAAAACCTACTCCAACTTCAAAGCGTTCCAGCGTCCCAAGCATTCAAAGAGTTATGAGGACATAGAGTTTCGCATGCTAGTAATAAGAAGTTAGAAATACCAAAGAACTTATTCTCATTCTTAAATATTGAGTGAGAAATAATCACACCATAATGAGAGAACGCGTGTTTGAGAAACGACCAATAAGCATTTCGCCTCGACTTCGCCTCACTTAAAGGATTTTATGATAATTGCACTCAATAAGACAGCTTTTTTATGGGTCTCACATGTGTGCAGGTAGGAATGAAGATAGAACTCCTACACACGTTGAATGGTGGGAAGGAAACCTTCCGAATTATTTCGGAGACCCCACAAAATCGTGGGAAACAAAAGACTTTTTCTCGATGATCTCTAAGAAAGGAAATCAACCATTATAGTAAGGATGAGAGTACTTACCACCTTCACATCTAATTGCACCGATGATAACACCACTCTCACAAAGATCCAATAGAAACGTCTTCTTTCGCTCGTCTTCTTCATCTTTGTCTTCGTCTTCAACTGTTGATGATAAACTTTTGAACTTCATAAAACTTTGACAATTTGTAACTCTTTTCCTCTATTTCCTTGTTGCTTGAAACTTCTTTATAGATTTTTCTTCCTCATGGATTTATTGATGAAATAAATCCTAAATGCAAATCTTTTTGTATTTTTTTTTCATTTTTTTTAAAAAAAAAAAAAATTAAGATTGAAACTACAATAATAAAATTAACATGGCCATGAAAGAAGTACTTTACCACTTTGATCTTCACAACTTGTATTGTCTTCGTATCATAAACTTCAATAATTCTCATCTTTTGATTTTCTCTGCTCTTGTAAATAAGTCATCATACTTAGATATAAAATTTGCTCTTCCTTGAATTGTTGCTTAAAAACCTTAAACATATTCAAATTTACTTGTAGATTTTGATGTCGCTCCTTTATTGATGATGTGTTTCTATGGACCTGTTGTTGGCGAGAGAGAATGGTGCTAACTGCGAATCAAACTACAAGAAGGAGGTTTTCATCTATAGACGTCACCCTCATGATTGACAAAATTAGCACTCAAGAGATCAAAAATAGTGCTGAAAATAGTGTGAAGTTAGGTAGCTCACCATTCTACCCGAATTTACGTATGGTGACACACACTCAAAAGAAAGCTCTTTAGTTAGCCTTCAAAGAAATCTGGTCTGGTGCCTCTATTGATTTGAAAATAGGTAGTCTCCACTAATGATTGATCAGCAACTCTAATAATGCATTTCTCTCTGCTCCTAATTTGCATCACCGGCATGATTAAATCCATTATTTAACACTCCAATTCGTAAGAAATCCGAACGTAGTTTTCTAATACTTCCAAGTTCAGTTATGTCGGTCAGAATTCTCTATGTAAACATACCTAGAAGTATGCTAGTGACTCTAAAATCTAAAAGTTGGAGGTTTTATTCAAATATATAATAATTATTTTTTATTTTTTTTTAAAATTTTGAATCAAAAAGGCTAAAAACTCTATATGCAAAAGATCCAAACACTCCCCCACACTTAAACTCTACATTGTCCTCAATGTTCTAAAGATAAATTAAAAGCATGAACAAGGAGAAACTGTTACCATCTGAATCAAAAGAGTGAAGGAAAAATATTACAGTGTTGCATGAGCATGGGTTACCTCCCAAGAAGTTCTAAGTTTAATGTCTTCAGCAAGACATAAGAAAGAATTAATCACTTCATATCATAAAGCAATAACCGAAACAACTGCGGATCATCTGCATTAAAAAGTGTTAACACAGATAGAAGGAAACTGCAACATACCAAGAATAAACATAGAACACCTTTTCCTACTCTCCTGTTTAAGACAACTATATCTAGTTGTGGTTCAGGTTCAGGTTCTATAAAGGGGTCTAAATAAAATATTTTCATGGGTTGCACCTCCTCATAAGTGAGATCCGAAATATCAGGTTCTAAGGTCTGGAAAAAATTTGAAGCACACAATAATAGCCTGAATAATTGAGGATCCTCTAGGTCAATCATATTTGACTTACACAATTCACCACAATGTTGGTCATTCTTAAGATGATGTGTCGACAATTTTAATTTCCTAAAATAATTAGGTTTAGTTCTAAAAACTATATAATGACACATTTCGAAATGAAATACTCCCACATTTGGTAAATAAAATCTTGGTGGGACAACAAAATCAATTATGGTATCTTGGACCGGATTAACCACATCAACCAGAGGATGGGTTTCTATCAACTGAGTTTCTTTTTGGACATAACTAGGTTCAGGAAAACGTGCATGAAAATAGTCCCTTAAGATGGTATAGGCACATATGTCAAGTCCCAAGTTGGGGACCTTTGTAAGAGTCAAGGGTAAACCATGAGGAGAATAATATTCACCCCCAAACCTAGGGTTGTCTATATCCTTGGATAAACTAGTCACAATTTCCTTAATTTCTAAATTATCAGATTTAGGAAAATGGTCTTTTATTTCTTCCAGGTTGTAATAGTGTGGTTCTACATTTGTATAATCCTCAGAAGGGACTATTGTTTCTGAATCACGAGACTCTAAAACACTAGTCTCAGGATAAACTCTTTTCTCTAATCCATCTTCGGCTTCATAGTCACAATGATATACTACACCGTCTAAGATTATGGTATCTCTAGTCAAATCCTCATCCTTTTGAATAGGTGAATAATTATCAATATTATTAAGATTTGAACTAGAAATAACATTATCATTATAAGGTTCAATTGGTGTAACAATTTCCTCATCACTATGATTATATATTTCAAATTCTTCATTGACACTATCCTCATCATCATAATAATATGAAGATGGTTGAAATGGTTGAATCTTGTCAAAATATGCAGTGTTTTCTGATCTAACCTCATCCTCTAAATTAGGTGAATAATTATATGTATTATCAAGGGTAAGATTGGAAACACTATTTTGGAATTCAAATTCATTATGAGCAATAACCTTAGGTGCATTTTCTTCCTGCTTATTAAGAGTCTCACACAGTTTATTCATTTTTATTTCAGATTCACATACAGTTTTGCTCAATTTCTTAAGTGATTCTTGTAAAGAAAGACTTGTTAATTCATATTGTTTGAGTGCATCTTCTATGGAATGAGATTTATATTCATCAGGAACTGGTCCCAATTGTTTGATTAAATCCTCTAAAGATGGAGAACTCTCATTTCTTTCATTATAATATTGTTCATTTGCCCGTTCATATGATTGGTGGACGTATGAATAGTAATTAGGATCACCGTGGTATGAACCATAACCTTCAAAGGTCGGTAGTGGTCCCAAGTACTATCCACACTATGGTTATAGTACGGATAATGTCCATTTAGATACTCGATCGATAATCATTATATTGGTCTTTATAATACCAGCTTGACATTAATTTTTTGTTTTGTTTTGTTTTTTATTTTTATTTTTTAAATAAAACAAAAATATTTACAAAGAAAATAAAAATTCTAGACTAATTATGTACAAATAAATAAAATATCTAAACAAATCAGAATATATCCTAAAAATATATATATAATAAAAGAATTTTTTTTTTCTTTTTTACACACCATTTTTTTTTTTTTTGGATTAATGAGGAAAGAAAAATAAAAATAGAATAACACAAACAAGGAAGGGAAGTTCTATTCAATCACAAACAAGGCTGACTCCACCACAGTAAACTTACTGATTTCTAGCAAACAAAAAGCATGATGGCTCCACTTAGATTGTTTTCTAGACCAGCTTCTAATCCTTCGAAAGGGAATTCGTTACAATCTGAGCAAACCACTCGGAATCAATCGAGTTAAAGTATATTGAATAGAGGCGAGGAAGTCGCTAGAGCTTTGATACCCAAGGCCTCACCATATTACAAGGCGGCGCAGTCACGCATTCAATTTACAGAAACCATCATGAATTTCGAAGTATGCCTAAAGAGTAACCAATATTTTTCGAACGACTTTCCTACTAAGCTCGTTACCTTATAGGTCTCGTTCTACTTCAAATTTTAAAGCTTAGGTTCGCGTAGGTATCATTTTCCTAAGGCGGGCAAGAAGAGAACGGTGATGAAATCCGAACCCTTATCTTGTATGGCCAGTCCTTGCCCTTTACTAGGAAAATAAAAGTAGCCGTATTCAAGTCCTCGACATATATGCAAACGAAGGAATACAAGTAACTCGCTAACATGAGATTCGCGAGTGTTTCGACAAACTTACCTCCCGTATCATACGGGGATGAACCGTTGTTGTCGACTCGGGCCACGACTCCTATGTCATGCACAAACTCGAGGGGCCGAGGTGATATTGTAATCACCGTCCTTCTCTGCAAACAGTTTGATATTTAATATTACCCTTCAGTAGGGTTTTTAAAAATAATAAAAGAATGTCCAAGTCCAAAGTCCAAAAAAAAAATATAATGCAAAAGAAATAGAAAATTACAAGAATATAGAAATCCTAATACAATCAAAATATAAATAAAATAAACTCTTTTTTTTTATGTAAAAAAAAAAATTTCTTCTTTTGCTCCTTTAGCTTTGCTTTTTACTCCCAAGTCTTTTTAAATATTCACCAAAAGCTTTGGCAAAAAATTTTTTTTCGCTTCAATTCCAAATTCTCTTTTGGTAGGCAATTCCACAATAAATATAGAATATTACCTCGCACAATAAAGAAAAAGAACAAGAAAAATACCCAAGTAAAATCAAAGAAAATAAAATAAAACAAAAACTAAACTAAACTAAAATTTAAAATTTAACTAAAAAGAAAAAAAAATCTAAAACCTAACCTCCCATAAGTGCGATTTTACAAGTGGTAAGTATAGGGTTTGATTCTCGGACTTTTTTTTTAAAGATTTGGTTTTAGACAAAAAGATGGTGATTTTTATAAAACTTATAAAATAATGGAAATGCTAAAAATGATTCTTGTGTTCAATTAAAAGAGTCTAGGATGTCAAGATTCCATCACTACTACACATACTAAATGATTATAACTATTCCCTATAACATTCTCCCAAAATTACTCAAGACGATTTAGGACAAATAATACGTCTCGGAAAATAAATCTTTTCAAAATTATTTTTAATTAACAATCTTCTTCACTATAAAATGCTATTCTCTAACATAGAATATATAAATCAATTATCAAGCATCATAGGACACATGAAGAAAATTATTACCTTACGAATCAAGAATAAGGACCAAGAGAATTATTATAGAAAATAATCAAAAAATTCTAGCACACATAGTAGGATTTCCTCCTAATCCTAGATAGAAAATTTAGCTACTCATAATTAAAAGTACTAACAAATAAAAACAGAAGAAGGAATGAAATAAAAAGAGGAAATGAAAGAAGAAGTGTGGGATGGAGAGGAGTGGGATGGAGAGGTGTAGAGTCCCCGGCCGGGTCTGTTTCTGGGAGAAGAGTTCAAGCATATTTATAGGGAAAACGCCCGACCATTTCTTCATGGCAGCATCACGCCCATGTGCATCTTCTCCCACGCCTTGTATCCACCCCACGTTGCTATCACTTTCTCATGCTTTTGTTCTTTCCAAACTTCGAACTTTTCTCAATCATGGCAGCTCACTTCATCACATGTTCTCCTCATTGTTCTTCCACTGAGCTCATGTTCTCGTTTTTCTTTTCAAACAACAGAAGCTTCACGTGCTTCAACTCCATCACGTGCTCTTGCCATGTCGAGCTGCAACAGCCTGTGCTCAACCATCATCTTCACGTTCTTACGTTTTCTTTCTTTCCAGCTAAAACTTCTCTCAATCATGGCAGCTCACTTCATCACATGTTCTCCTCGCTGTCCATGTTCTTCAATGGCCATGCATGCAGCTCCGTCACCGTCGTCATTCTTATTCCGGCCAACTCCAAACAGCCGGAAATTCATCAGCACAACGATCACTTCAAGCTCCAACCATCAAGCTTCACTCCAAATCGGCTGTGGTTCAAATGGAAGCATCATCATTTTCAATCTCCACAGCGAATCCCCTCTCGTCGGAACAGAAAGCCTTCATCTGCCATGTTTGAGCATTGATGCTTTCTTCTCCGTCAAGAACAGCAGCAAATGCCATTACCCTGCTCGTCGTTCCATGCCTGTCTACTCTGTCACTGCCATCTCGAACTTCAATTCCATCTCCGAGTAACGGCAGCAACAGCTCTTCCATCAAGCTCGAGCTCAGCTAAACACTAGCAACAACACAAATCATCTCCATCTTCGTCGAACGGACATGCTCATCGTCCCTGTTTTTGTTCATCTTCTCATCTACAAACCCGAGTAGCTTCATCATCAAGCATCAACAGCAAGCCACGGCTTTTGATGGTAGTAGCTATCACGAACTCAACTATCGCCATGAACCAGACCACCGTGTTCACCACCAACAGCAAACCCGAGCTCACCAGTGCAAACTCAAGTTCCGTCTTCCCTGCTTTTCCTCCGGCCATGCATGCAGAAGTGATGATGGCAGCCCCTTAACATAGTGAGGTGCCCTTAGCAATTCCCTTTGAACCAGGGTGCCCCTTAACAGGAAGGTGTCCTAGTGGGGTGCCAATAGAAATATTTGTTTAACCATCGATTCTGAAGACTGACAGTTTAGTTCCAACTTCATTCGTATTTCGCCCATAATTTCTTCATACGAACTTCGAATGGCTCCGTTCTTTCGCCGTTGGCTTCGCCTTGTCGTCCTCTACCCAATGAAAAGTAGAAATCTTGTATTTGAACGAGTTAAATTTAGTCTTTGGCCCTTCTTCACTCTTAGCTAGCTTCTTTTATTGCACAACTAAGCTCGAATTCACTTCTTTTTGGATTATTCACCTAATAACACACAAATAAGAGAAAACAAACGTAACACTCAATAATATGCAAGAAAACCAACAAATACTAGCATGGAATTAACACAAAATATATGTGAAAAATGCACTTATCAAATTCCCCCACACTGGCTTTTGCTAGTCCTCGAGCAAACTAAAAATCCTAACTCACTGTCGCATGCATCACGATTGCATTTAGCGTATGCAATAAGCCTTTAAACCCCTAGGTGTCCCTAGTGGCCGAGTTATAGTCTCGGGAGGATTTACCAGAGGTATACCCACAAAACCTACTCCAACTTCAAAGCGTTCCAGCGTCCCAAGCATTCAAAGAGTTATGAGGACATAGAGTTTCTGCATGCTAGTAACAAGAAGTTAGAAATACCAAAGAACTTATTCTCATTCTTAAATATTGAGTGAGAAATAATCACACCATAATGAGAGAACGCGTGTTTGAGAAACGACCAATAAGCATTTCGCCTCGACTTCTGCCTCACTTAAAGGATTTTATGATAATTGCACTCAATAAGACAGCTTTTTTATGGGTCTCACATGTGTGCAGGTAGGAATGAAGATAGAACTCCTACACACGTTGAATGGTGGGAAGGAAACCTTCCGAATTATTTCTGGAGACCCCACAAAATCGTGGGAAACAAAAGACTTTTTCTGATGATCTCTAAGAAAGGAAATCAACCATTATAGTAAGGATGAGAGTACTTACCACCTTCACATCTGATTGCACTGATGATAACACCACTCTCACAACATCCAATAGAAACGTCTTCTTTCGGCTCGTCTTCTTCATCTTTGGTCTTCAACTGTTGATGATAAACTTTTGAACTTCATAAAACTTTGACAATTTGTAACTCTTTTCCTCTATTTCCTTGTTGCTTGAAACTTCTTTATAGATTTTTCTTCCTCATGGATTTATTGATGAAATAAATCCTAAATGCAAATCTTTTTGTATTTTTTTTCCATTTTTATTTTTATTTTATTTTTAAAAAAAATTAAGATTGAAACTACAATAATAAAATTAACATGGCCATGAAAGAAGTACTTTACCACTTTGATCTTCACAACTTGTATTGTCTTTGTATCATAAACTTCAATAATTTTCATCTTTTGATTTTCTCTGCTCTTGTAAATAAGTCATCATACTTAGATATAAAATTTGCTCTTCCTTGAATTGTTGCTTAAAAACCTTAAACATATTCAAATTTACTTGTAGATTTTGATGTCGCTCCTTTATTGATGATGTGTTTCTATGGACCTGTTGTTGGCGAGAGAGAATGGTGCTAACTGCAAATCAAACTACAAGAAGGAGGTTTTCATCTATAGACGTCACCCTCATGATTGACAAAATTAGCACTCAAGAGATCAAAAATAGTGCTGAAAATAGTGTGAAGTTAGGTAGCTCACCATTCTACCCGGAATTTACGTATGGTGACACACACTCAAAAGAAAGCTCTTTAGTCAGCTACAAAGAAATCTGGTCTGATGCCTCTATTGATTTGAAAATAGGTAGTCTCCACTAATGATTGATCAGCAACTCTAATAATGCATTTCTCTCTGCTCCTAATTTGCATCACCGGCATGATTAAATCCATTATTTAACACTCCAATTCGTAAGAAATCCGAACGTAGTTTTCTAATACTTCCAAGTTCAGTTATGTCGGTCAGAATTCTCTATGTAAACATACCTAGAAGTATGCTAGTGACTCTAAAATCTCTGTAAGTTGGAGGTTTTATTCAAATATATAATAATTATTTTTTATTTTTTTGAAAATTTTGAATCAAAAAGGCTAAAAACTCTATATGCAAAAGATCCAAACACTCCCCCACACTTAAACTCTACATTGTCCTCAATGTTCTAAAGATAAAATTAAAAGCATGAACAAGGAGAAACTGTTACCATCTGAATCAAAAGAGTGAAGGAAAAATATTACCGTGTTGCATGAGCATGGGTTACCTCCCAAGAAGTTCTAAGTTTAATGTCTTCAGCAAGACATAAGAAAGAATTAATCACTTCATATCATAAAGCAATAACCGAAACAACTGCGGATCATCTGCATTAAAAAGTGTTAACACAGATAGAAGGAAACTACAACATACCAAGAATAAACATAGAACACCTTTTCCTACTCTCCTGTTTAAGACAACTATATCTAGTTGTGGTTCAGGTTCTATAAAGGGGTCTAAATAAAATATTTTCATGGGTTGCACCTCCTCATAAGTGAGATCCGAAATATCGAGTTCTAAGGTCTGGAAAAATTTGAAGCACACAATAATAGCTGAATAATTGAGGATCCTCTAGGTCAATCATATTTGACTTACACAATTCACCACAATGTTGGTCATTCTTAAGAAGATGTGTCGACAATTTTAATTTCCTAAAATAATTAGGTTTAGTTCTAAAAACTATATAATGACACATTTCGAAATGAAATACTCCCACATTTGGTAAATAAAATCTTGGTGGGACAACAAAATCAATTATGGTATCTTGGACCGGATTAACCACATCAACCAGAGGATGGGTTTCTATCAACTGAGTTTCTTTTTGGACATAACTAGGTTCAGGAAACGTGCATGAAAATAGTCCCTTAAGATGGTATAGGCACATATGTCAAGTCCCAAGTTGGGGACCTTTGTAAGAGTCAAGGGTAAACCACGAGGAGAATAATATTCACCCCCAAACCTAGGGTTGTCTATATCCTTGGATAAACTAGTCACAATTTCCTTAATTTCTAAATTATCAGATTTAGGAAAATGGTCTTTTATTTCTTCCAGGTTGTAATAGTGTGGTTCTACATTTGTATAATCCTCAGAAGGGACTATTGTTTCTGAATCACTAGACTCTAAAACACTAGTCTCAGGATAAACTCTTTTCTCTAATCCATCTTCGGCTTCATAGTCACAATGATATACTACACCGTCTAAGATTATGGTATCTCTAGTCAAATCCTCATCCTTTTGAATAGGTGAATAATTATCAATATTATTAAGATTTGAACTAGAAATAACATTATCATTATAAGGTTCAATTGGTGTAACAATTTCCTCATCACTATGATTATATATTTCAAATTCTTCATTGACACTATCCTCATCATCATAATAATATGAAGATGGTTGAAATGGTTGAATCTTGTCAAAATATGCAGTGTTTTCTGATCTAACCTCATCCTCTAAATTAGGTGAATAATTATATGTATTATCAAGGGTAAGATTGGAAACACTATTTTGGAATTCAAATTCATTATGAGCAATAACCTTAGGTGCATTTTCTTCCTGCTTATTAAGAGTCTCACACAGTTTATTCATTTTTATTTCAGATTCACATACAGTTTTGCTCAATTTCTTAAGTGATTCTTGTAAAGAAAGACTTGTTAATTCATATTGTTTGAGTGCATCTTCTATGGAATGAGATTTATATTCATCAGGAACTGGTCCCAATTGTTTGATTAAATCCTCTAAAGATGGAGAACTCTCATTTCTTTCATTATAATATTGTTCATTTGCCCGTTCATATGATTGGTGGACGTATGAATAGTAGTTAGGATCACCGTGGTATGAACCATAACCTTCAGAAGGTCGGTAGTGGTCCCAAGTACTATCCACACTATGGTTATAGTACGGATAATGTCCATTTAGATACTCAGTCTGATAATCATTATATTGGTCTTTATAATACCAGCTTGACATTAATTTTTTGTTTTGTTTTGTTTTTTATTTTTATTTTTTAAATAAAACAAAAATATTTACAAAGAAAATAAAAATTCTAGACTAATTATGTACAAATAAATAAAATATCTAAACAAATCAGAATATATCCTAAAAAAAAATATATATAATAAAAGAATTTTTTTTTCTTTTTTACACACCATTTTTTTTTTTTTGGATTAATGAGGAAAGAAAAATAAAAATAGAATAACACAAACAAGGAAGGGAAGTTCTATTCAATCACAAACAAGGCTGACTCCACCACAGTAAACTTACTGATTTCTAGCAAACAAAAAGCATGATGGCTCCACTTAGATTGTTTTCTAGACCAGCTTCTAATCCTTCGAAAGGGAATTCGTTACAATCTGAGCAAACCACTCTGGAATCAATCTGAGTTAAAGTATATTGAATAGAGGCGAGGGAAGCTGCTAGAGCTTTGATACCCAAGGCCTCACCATATTACAAGGCGGCGCAGTCACGCATTCAATTTACAGAAACCATCATGAATTTCGAAGTATGCCTAAAGAGTAACCAATATTTTTCGAACGACTTTCCTACTAAGCTCGTTACCTTATAGGTCTCGTTCTACTTCAAATTTTAAAGCTTAGGTTCGCGTAGGTATCGTTTTCCTAAGGCGGGCAAGAAGAGAACGGTGATGAAATCCGAACCCTTATCTTGTATGGCCAGTCCTTGCCCTTTACTAGGAAAATAAAACAGTCGTATTCAAGTCCTCGACATATATGCAAACGAAGGAATACAGTAACTCGCTAACAGGATATTCGCGAGTGTTTCGACAAACTTACCTCCCGTATCAGACGGGGGATGAACCGTTGTTGTCGACTCGGGCCACGACTCCTATGTCATGCACAAACTCGAGGGGCCGAGGTGATATTGTAATCACCGTCCTTCTCTGCAAACAGTTTGATATTTAATATTACCCTTCAGTAGGGTTTTTAAAAATAATAAAAGAATGTCCAAGTCCAAAGTCCAAAAAAAAAATATAATGCAAAAGAAATAGAAAATTACAAGAATATAGAAATCCTAATACAATCAAAATATAAATAAAATAAACTCTTTTTTTTTATGTAAAAAAATTCTTCTTCTTTTGCTCCTTTAGTTTTGCTTTTTACTCCCAAGTCTTTTTAAATATTCACCAAAAGCTTTGGCAAAAAAAAATTTCGCTTCGAATTCCAAATTCACTTTTGGTAGGCAATTCCACAATAAATATAGAACATTACCTGCACAATAAAGAAAAAGAACAAGAAAAATACCCAAGTAAAATCAAAGAAAATAAAATAAAACAAAAACTAAACTAAACTAAAATTTAAAATTTAACTAAAAAGAAAAAAAAAATCTAAAACCTAACCTAAAGGCAAGTCCCCGGCAACGGCGCCAAAAACTGATGCAGTTTTACAAGTGGTAAGTATAGGGTTTGATTCTCGGACTTTTTAAAAGATTCGGTTTTAGACAAAAAGATGGTGATTTTTATAAAACTTATAAAATAATGGAAATGCTAAAAATGATTCTTGTGTTCAATTAAAAGAGTCTAGGATGTCAAGATTCCATCACTACTACACATACTAAATGATTATAACTATTCCCTATAATACTCTCCCAAAATTACTCAAGACGATTTAGGACAAATAATATGTCTCGGAAAATAAATCTTTTCAAACAATTATTTTTCTCAAATAATTAACAATTTTTTTCACTATAAAATGCTATTCTCTAACATAGAATATATAAATCAATTATCAAGCATCATAGGACACATGAAGAAAATTATTACCGTTACGAATCAAGAATAAGGACCAAGAGAATTATTATAGAAAATAATCAAAACATTATAGCACACATAGTAGGATTTCCTCCCTAATCCTAGATAGAAAATTTAGCTACTCATAATTAAAAGTACTAACAAATAAAAACATAAGAAGGAATGAAAGAAGAAGAGGAAATGAAAGAAGAAGTGTGGGATGGAGAGGTGTAGAGTCCCCAGCCGGGTCTGTCTCTGGGAGAAGAGTTCAAGCATATTTATAGGTAAAACGCCCGACCATTTCTTCATGGAAGCATCACGCCCATGTGCATCTTCTCCCATGCCTTGTATCCACCCCACGTTGCTATCACTTTCTCATGCTTTTGTTCTTTCCAGCTCGAACTTTTCTCAATCATGGCAGCTCACTTCATCACATGTTCTCCTCATTGTTCTTCCACTGAGCTCATGTTCTCGTTTTTCTTTTCAAACAACAGAAGCTTCACGTGCTTCAACTCCATCATGTGCTCTTGCCATGTCGAGCTGCAACAGCCTGTGCTCAACCATCATCTTCACGTTCTTACGTTTTCTTTCTTTCCAGCTCAAACTTCTCTCAATCATGGCAGCTCACTTCATCACATGTTCTCCTCGCTGTCCATGTTCTTCAATGGCCATGCATGCAGCTCCGTCACCGTCGTCATTCTTATTCCGGCCAACTCCAAACAGCCGGAACTTCATCAGCACAACGATCACTTCCAAGCTCGACCGAGTACCATCAACAGCTTCACTCCAACTCGAGTTGTGGTTCAAATGGCAGCAGCATCATTTCCAATCTCCACAGCGAATCCCCTCTCGTCGGAACAGAAAGCCTTCATCTGCCATGTTTGAGCATTGATGCTTTCTTCTCCGTCAAGAACAGCAGCAAACGCCATTACCCTGCTCGTCGTTCCATGCCTGTCTACTCTGTCACTGCCATCTCGAACTTAAATTCCATCTCCGAGTAATGGCAGAAACAGCTCTTCCATCAAGCTCGAGCTCAGCTAAACACCAGCAGCAACACAAATCATCTCCATCTTCGTCGAACGGACATGCTCATCGTCCCTGTTTTTGTTCATCTTCTCATCTACAAACCCGAGTAGCTTCATCATCAAGCATCAACAGCAAGCCACGGTTTTTGATGGTAATAGCTATCACGAACTCAACTACTGCCATGAACCAGCACCACCGTGTTCACCACCAACAGCAAACCCGAGCTCACCAGTGCAAACTCAAGTTCCGTCTTCCCTTCTTTTCCTCCGGCCATGCATGCAGAAGTGATGATGGCAGCCCCTTAACATAGTGAGGTGCCCTTAGCAATTCCCTTTGAACCAGGGTGACCCTTAACAGGAAGGTGTCCTAGTGGGGTGCCAATAGAAATATTTGTTTAACTGTCAGTTCTGGAAGACTGACAGTTTAGTTCCAACTTCATTCGTATTTCGCCCATAATTTCTTCATACGAACTTCGAATGGCTCCGTTCTTTCGCCGTTGGCTTCGCCTTGTCGTCCTCTACCCAATGAAAAGTAGAAATCTTGTATTAAAACGAGTTAAATTTAGTCTTTGGCCCTTCTTCACTCTTAGCTAGCTTCTTTTATTGCACAACTAAGCTCGAATTCACTTCTTTTTGGATTATTCACCTAATAACACACAAATAAGAGAAAACAAACGTAACACTCAATAATATGCAAGAAAACCAACAGATACTAGCATGGAATTAACACAAAATATATGTGAAAAATGCACTTATCAAATACCAAAAATGAATGTTAAAACACAAGTAGGTCCAAGTCTAGAACATGACTAACAAAATTTTACTTTAAGATTCTTAATGCATGATTAGCTATTTAGTGTTGGGGAATAACAATCAAAATTGAAAAATATCAAATAATTAATTAATATAAGAAGGCACTTATCTGTTTTTTGTGTTGTCTCCGACTCCAGTGTTGATGTCTTGAACATCTCTGTAAACACCATAGAAAGAAGAAAATGGTGGTAGATTGAGGCGCATGTTCAACATACTGTCCTTAAGACAAGAATGCCCGGCTACACTCTGAAAAGATGATGCTATAGCCCTACGGGTACATCTGTCTCCAAGATACAACATCTTAACAAATTTGAATAGCACATTCAAACTTGTCCTTTTAGAACTTGGCAGCGGAAAAACTCACGATTCGTTAGCACTTAAAACCATCGTATCAAACATAGAAGACAAAGAAGAAGTTTTCTTCCCTAACGGCAAGAGAAGATAGGTTCATCAACTATCAAACCCTAACCCAAAATATATATGGTAAAACTTATCCCATAAAAAACTAAGAGATAAATTGGGAAGGTGTTTTTATTTTTGGAAAAACCATTTTATTATCAATTTTTATTCACATAAAAAACCTTATTTTCCAACAATCCCCCACATGAATGAAAATACGATAAAACGCGGAAAACACGAAATATCATGAATAGGCATAGGTGTCCATTAGGTCTTGAACCTTTGCTTAGTGAGAGATTACCGGAATTACTTGTTAGCCAGTGTCTATAAGGTCTTGAATTAACTGTCTAAAATTTGGTGTAACTTACGATAAAAACCACACATGATATCTCCAAGGTTGCTGCCAAGCTCCGCCGTTGTGTCCATTTTGGCCCTGGACGTCTTGTTTCTCAGAATTCTCTAGAGAATCAGCTCATATTCTCATAGGAAGCGACCCACTTCCTCATTCAGATAGGTGAGTTCTATCAAGAGTGTTCACTGCTACACCCCACTTCAATCTAAAATTGAAACTATAGAACTCATTAAGACTTATTAAAAGTCATCATTCACATGTAGTCACACTATCACATCTACACCATAGGGAAGGGACTAGAGAATATAATTCTCGAATATTGTTTACAATTACCCACCATAAATTAGTTGTCTCATTCGAAACCTTGATCTTGGGATCTCCAGTCAGCAAGGTTGAGTATCCTTCATGGAAAGTTTATTTTATGATCTTAGGTCCCATCCCCCTCGATGTATAATTACAAACTATCTCTCTAGATTATCCTTTCGTCAAAGGATCACTAATTTTTCTGTTGACTTCACTAAGTCCATGAGGTTCTCTTTTGACTTTACATGTCTACCGAGACTCTCTTTTTGACTTTCATGAATCAACAACATTACTTCATTAGAGAGTATAGTTGTTTTACCGAATTATCCTTCTCTGAGTATGTCTAGACTTTATCATTGCTCATTTACTTTAGACTCACATAGTCAATTGAGTTTTTGCAATGATGGCCACATGCTTCGGTCACAGAGGAATATCTTCTAAGAAGCATATTGATAGCCATTCGGCTTCCTCTCCTGCTTGAATTAAAGCACACGAACATTGATTTCTCAAAAAATCAATTTCATCATGTCAATTTTAAGGACTTCCTTAGATAGACACTCCTTAAGAGGGTACACACATAAGCTAATATTTTTTCATAGCCTGAAACAACAACATCTCTTAAGGTCATTACAATATGTATCACATACATAATTTAAGATGTACCTCAAGTATCGCAAGTCTTTGATCAGATCCTCCCAATAATTCTTTTGAGATACTAGTGTATTTGTATATATCTGTTATACTGCACATTTACAACACACATTAAACGCATCGAGTTTGACAAAAAGCGTTTCCTTCAGAATTTCTTCTGGTTCCCTTCGATCCTTTAGATCATATCAACTAACTTGGTCTTTCAGTCAAATCGTAAATATCACATATTTCATAGGTGGTTGTTAAGCATAAAAAACAAATATATGTACTATTTAACAGTACATTCATTACAGCTTCCTCAAAATTAAGGTTAGTGTAATATATATCACATATTTGAAATTAAATATGTACCTCATGCATTCCAATCTCTGGTCCTCTAGTCAGAGCATCCTGTGATTTTCCAAGGGTAAATGCGGATATGCACATCTAATTTACAACACGTACTGAATACGTTAGACAAAAACTATATCCTCAAAAATTATTTTGGTTCCTTACTGATCCTTTAGACCACGTCAACCGCATATTAGTTTCCTGTCAAATCTTAAACAACACTGATTGATTAGTAGATGTAAAACATGTTTATCATATCAAAAGATATATCACAATGGAGGCAATCAATAAGATTAGTATCTAAACATATACAAATATATATGTAAAATCAGATTATATCAGGTACACTTTATTTTCTCCAAACCTTGTAGTTTGTCCCACATCTGATTAACCTTTCAAGGATACTTTCTCAAAAAACACTTGTGTAACATTACACAGTGACACATAATACTAATGCTTGATCATGTGATTTTCCTGCCACATGAAATATATGCAAAAATAATCTCAAAAATTACTTCTTTTCTCTAGACCACATATTTCAACTTAATTCTGGAACTTCTAAGAAGACTCATAATTAGTCTTACTCAAGTGTGTTGGGAACACTGAGGTGCACTTTCCAAAGAGATAAAATGGATAATCTTGATTTACCTTACGAAAATCAGATCCCCACATATTAGTACTTAAACAACTCAACAACCCTTTAACTCATGAGTGGTGTTTGTAAACAACACTCTAAGTCTCTGACAAAGAATTCAACGAACAAGTAAGTGCATGCATAAGCATAAGCAACCCCTACTGGAAAAAATTCCTTGAACCCGCCTAAGTATGACTATTGCCAAAGGTCCCCCACATTTTAGTAATTTCCTTAAAAATATTTAAGCTTAGTTCTTACCTTCAGTAAGGTCAAATGGAAACTAGTATAGTAAATCAACATGATTAAACGACCCTCGTCTCATTTATGTGAAATTCTCAGCAACTATAGAATGTTCTTATTCTAAAGTATCATTATAAAGGTGACAGCCTAAATAGATTCTCAATGTAAATCACAAAGACGAACTATCTTAGGACTGTTTACCATAATTCATCAATTCTTACTCCAGGATGAGAATTACACAACTCAAAATAAAAAATGCAACAAAAAGCATGTTTCTATATGGGGTTGGTACCTGGAGTGAATTCCACTGTATGAACCAAATTGCATAGCACTTACTAGTGCCATCGCGCATGCTTTTGTTGATGGAGAACGCACTTTGTTCCTGCATACATCGCCTCTGCACGCGAATCGTTTACCTGACTAACTTACACTTACAACCAAGATTAGTGATTAAAAATTAGTCAATATCAAGAATATGATATTACAAATTTCCTCACACATTTAAGTAGATCTTAAACAAAATTAGTTCATTCGTCTACTTCCTTTAGCTAGATGCAAAGATAGGATCTGATATAGAACAAAATGCCATCTTCACCAACCACTCACTGGATTAGTGCTCACATTTCAAAAAAATCCGTATAATCCACCATACATTTGTTCATTAATGCTCCCACAGTCGCAGCTACTTAAAAAAAGAGTTCTTAATCATATGTCTTAGCCTTGGATGTTACACGGTTCTTATGTGCTTTCCTGTGAGTCACCTAGCTAGCACATCTATACAAGCACATGTCAGGGCTTTAACTTAAAGATGATTTATTAATTAAGCTGTAACCAACCAACAATCTTGCCAAACTGAGAGAAACATTTCACTTATTTTCTTCCCTTATAGACAAACCAGAACCTATAATGCATAATCTTCTTCGAACTAAAAAATCACAAAGTATTAATTTAGTCCATTTAGCATCTATGGGTTCTTATATACTAATCCAACTAAAAATCACCTTGTAGTGAACACCAGGACCACCCACTTCATTTTGGCAGTAGAGATGACAAACCAATTCAAATAACGGATTTTAATATCATCCATAACAATGAACCCACCAAAGAACTCTTTGATACCTATCATGTTACTGCAAATTCTTTTAAGGAATGAAGCATGTCTCCATGTAGAATTTTGAACGGAGCCAAACTATATTTTGCAAAATCAGTACGACCATTCCTCTTACACTTGATTTAATTGAGAAAGAACTACCGTCCTTGAAGTAAAAGTCTTAGATTGCTTTAAAGGACAACCACTGACAAAATAAAGAATTCCTCATCACAAACTGCCGGCTACATATCCCGCGTATCATAACTGTAGGTGTAAATTATCCACATATCCAGGTGGCAACATCTCAAGCCTTGGCGCACTTAAAAACGAAGGAACGCGAAGCATGGGGTGAAGACCAGCATGCGCGAGATTTAAGGTGCCGCGTGGATCGGGCGTGCAGCTGTCGGACAAGACTTGACCCAGACCTCTGACAAAGCTGACGAGACGGGACAGGGCAGGACAAAAGAGGCGCAACGGTCAAGAGGATAAGAAAGTACGTGATGCATCGGCCCATTGCTAAGGCGATAGATATGGCAGGCGACGTCGTGTCAAGAGAATACCCGAAGAGATCGGCTCAGATGAGAGATGGGCGAGGAATCAAGATACGTCGGCCATATGAGACGACATGAGTCGGCCCGAGTACAGAACTGTAAAAGGGATGTAATGTGACCAACACCCTAACTTGGTTGTATGAAACTTCTCTTATAAATAGAGTGACTTGTATTCAAGAAAGGCAGATGGTATTTTAAGGGGAGAGAGACTCGAGTTTACACCAAGGAAAGGATAGTGAGAAGTAATTTCATCTTTGTAAGGAAATTTGACTAAGAGAAACACCTTTGTAACACTTGGAAGTAATAATATTCAACCTCTCACCCCCGTGGACGTAGGTAATCATGTCGAACAACGTATATCTTGTGTTCATTGTTAAGTGTTTACTTTTATTCAACTTGAGTAGAAGTTTTCTATCCTTTGGATGTAGTTGGTAGTAAAATGCATCTACATTCTCTACCACTAAGGGGACGACATATAAGATCTTCGGATACCTTGTCGTGGAGACCTTCAGAGACGATCAAAAGATCCCAAATACACGTTAATGTGTCGTGGTTGAAGCTATGATGAACTCTGTTGGCCGAAATAATGTTTTCTTTGAGTCATTTGCTGTGCATGAAAAGCTAGAACAGTTGTAGTATCTTCTAAAGTAACAAGTTCTCGTATTTTCCTCACCCGTCAACGATTGATCAACAAAGAATCTTCATGAGCTCACCAGCGACTAACAGTTCGGGTTAGAAACTAGATGAAGAATCTGTTGAAAGGACGAATGTTTGTTTCCGATAGTTGGGTGATCTGTGATGTCAAGCAAGTCATTCTCTAGCTACGTAATGGAGTTTAGCATTTAGATTTACCAAGAGTACATGATTTAGATATCTCCTAGTGTGTTAAGATGCTAACCAATTAGAGATTTTGCCGGCGGTGTAACATAAATAGTCGAAAAGGTCATGATTAGGTCTCGCGAAAGTGGAGCCATCACAAACTTAGTTTGAGTCTTGGGGTTGCGTGCCGTACCATTTAAGCATCATGTGCATAAGTTCAATGATTTGGAGCATGTAGAACAAAGGAAAAACTAACTTAAATGCATAGGTTGGGTACTGAAAGCGACGTCGTACGGAGAGATGCGAACTAATGAGAAAATACTGACACAGATTTAGCGCAGGATCAGAACAGGATAGATAGGTGGACCCACCCGAGTAATAGGAAGAAATTTTGTCATCAAGGGCAGGCGTAGAAGTAACTGTGGTGTCAGTTGAACTTTTAGGTCTTTTGTTTGAACTTATGTTCTAAAAGTCAGGTCAAAGTAAGGTGTTCTCTGTATTTGCTGACGTAGGTTGGGGGGATACTCGGCTGACTATGCAAAGTACCCGATGGCTAGCACTTCAGGAACGAGAAGGATGTTGAGGAATCGTACAGTAACTAGAAGCAGCATGCAGGCAGGGGTAACTGGGCCGAGACAAGAAGACAGTAGACAACCACCGCCCGAGGAATCTCATGCAGCTGCGCGAGGAATGCCAACTGTCGATGAGGAGGTCGATCTGGGGCGAGACGATAACACCCTACCCTTGTACCAAGTTATTTTAACTCAGAGAAGAGTTGAACAAGTTTATGGGCTTACAGCTTCAGACACCAATGACGATGAGGTGGCGCTTGCAGCACAAGCCCATAGACAAATAGCGAGGCAGCAAGTAGAGTACCAGGAATACCTAGTGAAATAGCAAGAGCGTCTCAGGAAGATTCAGATGGGACGAGGAACAGCTAGCAATATCGTCCCAATACTTGTTCACACGACTGGCCATGTAATCGGTCCGATAATACCCCAAACACCCCCTTCTGTAAAGCCTCGGCCACATAACCCAAATGGTCATTCTAGTCATGAAAGTACGGACCTGACATTATTGGCTATTTTGGAGAGTCAAAGGAGACAAGAAGCGGTACTAAGAGAGCTCTAGCAATGGAACCTCGATTTGGAATATGAGAACTATCAGTTGAGGAATCAGCGAACCAGATCAAGAGGCTCGTCCAGCCGAGGAACATCGATCTACCATGACCGATCAGGTCATGCGCCACCTATGATGGGGCCGAGCAACCCTAATCCGTCCGGCCGATCAGGACAGCCACCATCGCCTCCGGTACCTCCCACGCAAATGTATGGGCCACCCGAGGACTCGTCCACCGACGAGGATAGGCGAGGTAGGGACGGGCGACAGGAATGAGCAACAGAGGCCAAATTCAAAGAATTGGAGGCAAAAATCAAAGAGCTCTCGGGCGGAGGCGAAGAGAACAAATTGGAAGAAATCATGAGCGAAGCCGAGAAGACGCCCTTCTCTCAAGAACTTGAACATATGTCGTTCCCACCAAAGTTTACATTACCTACATTTCCTTCTAGGTTCGACGGAATAGGAGATGCGATCGAGCATCTGAAGATGTACACCATGTCGCTAATACAATGGAAGAACAACCCGGTAGTCATGTGTAAATTTTTTCCAGCCAGCCTGGAGGGCGAGGCACGAGACTGGTTCTACTCGCTTCCACCTGGGTCGATTAATGGGTATGAGATGTTAGTCGAAGCCTTCCTTGGTACCTATATGCACAACAGTCGACCTCGTCCTAGATTAAACAAGTTGTTTACCCTCGCCCGAAGATTCAGGGAGCCCTTAAGAACCCTGACCGATAGGTGGAGGAAGCTATGTACTGACATTGGAAAGGTGCCGATAGATCAGGCCATATTTGGGTTTGAAAACGAGTTAGAGAGATCGGCCCCTATATGGATAGCCATGTTCTCCGAGAAGCCGAAAACCTTAAAGGAAATGACAAAAATGCAGGAGCATTACATCGCCTTGGAAGAAATTCAAGCCGAGTCAAGAGATAGAGGAATACAAGAAGCTAGTGCTGAAGCGGGTATCGAAGCTAAAGCAGTCACAAACGACCCTATTAGGCGACCAGAAAAGAGATCG
Organism: Papaver bracteatum; assembly: GCA_023529315.1. Classification (NCBI taxonomy): domain Eukaryota; kingdom Viridiplantae; phylum Streptophyta; class Magnoliopsida; order Ranunculales; family Papaveraceae; genus Papaver; species Papaver bracteatum. The sequence goes on along the minus strand of JAJJWX010004172.1, from coordinate 9,920 downwards.
GATCCACCCCCGAGAAGCAGCGAAAAGAGAGAGTAGATCGCTAAAGGGAAGAAGCCGAGGCAGGAAGCCCGATCGTATACCCCCCTAAATGCTCCCTTGGAGGAGGTATTCAAGGAAGTCGAGAAGAGAAACGATATCAACTACCCAGCATCGAGGGGAGTTCAGTTCCAAGAGACCAGGGAGCACCCCGAGTACTGTCACTACCATCAGTATAGGGGCCACTCCACCAACAACTGCCGAGAAGTAAAAGATATCGTTCAGCATCTCATCCGAGATGGGTATTTGAGGCAATTTTTCCGACATCCACCACAGCCGACGGCAACGACCGATGCACCGGTTCATCAAGTCTGTATCAATAGAACAACTCAGTTCGTGAGCACCATTTCACGCTCGGCTATTCAAGACTATACCCTCGGCCCAGTAATCACCTCTAAGATCCATAAAAGGGATCGTGAGGGAAAAGAAATATTTAGCGTAGCTAAAGCCATGCCTATGGAACCTTGAATGATGCAACCCATTTCGTTCTCGGCCAAGGATGCCCCAGCAAATGGACAAGCACACAGTGACCCATTGGTCATCACCTTACTGATAGAAGATTGTGGAGTAAGAAGGATTCTCGTGGTTAGCGAGCTCGGTCGAGGTGTTATTCTACGACACGTTCGAAGAATGAAATTATCGACGACGTGCTCGTCCCTCAACGTATCGCATCTACGGATTCAATGGCACAGTAACTATCCCCAGGGGCGAGGTAACTCTAAGGGTTTCATATAGTGGAGGCTTCCTCGATAGATTAACTACCTTTTATGTGGTCGACGTCGCCTCACCTTATGAGGCAATTATCGGGCGCCCATGGATCGCTGGGATTAAGGGAGTAGCGTCGGCATACCATCAGTGGTTAAGGTTCCCAACTTACAAGGGGATAGCAAAAGTTGTATGTGACTCCCAGGCGGCACGACAATGCATGAAAATCGATGTAGAAATTAATGAGGAGCGGCGAGCTCGGCAAAGGTGAGAGAAGAGCAAATCAAAGGAAATTCAGATGGCAAGAGAATTGGTAGAGGTGATTTCACAAGTGGTCATGGCAAATTAAACTCAAGAGCAAGACCCTTTGTAGCAATTAAAGGAAGCGTCCCTATCTCTAGAGGCTAAATCGAACTTCTCGACGGTCGAGCCAACTCGGAAGTAAACTTGGGGACGGTAGAGGCGCCAAAGGTAGTAAGGATCGGGACGTTGTTATCGGACGAACAAGCAAGTCAACTCACGACGGTATTAAGAGAAAACTTAGACACATTTTCCTGGGAGGTGCGCGATTTGGAGGGAATTGATCCGAAGGTCAGCTGTCACCACTTAAAAATTGATCCAAAGTTCAAACCAGTTAGACAGAAAATGAGGCGCATCGCACCAGAATTACAGGCAGCAGTTGAGGCCGAGTTGAATAAGCTACAGGATCGGAATAATAAGAAAATATCACTACCCACAGTGGATATCTAACATGGTCGTGGTGCCAAAAAAGAAAGGAGGGGTCAAAATATGCATTGATTTCAGCGACTTGAACAAGGCCTGCCCGAAGGACAGTTTCCCACTCCCTAGCATAGATCAGCTAGTAGAATCGATAGTCGGGTACGAGGCGATGACCTTAATGGATGGATACATGGGATACAACCAAATACCATTGGCGCACGAGGACCAGGAGCATGCTTCTTTCTTCACACCAAGGGGATTGTATTGTTACACCAAAATGCCATTCGGACTTAAAAATGCGGGGCAACATACTACGGGAAAAATATACTTTCACAACCCCACACAAGTGTCATAGTAGATCTACGACAACACTTTTCGATAGGTTGCGGAAGGGGGGGGTTGTAGAAGATCCCCGATTTACTGCAACTTCTAGCTAAGAGTCGTAAACGTAGTTGTGGTTCAAGTTTGGACTACCTTGTGGTTCAGTTGTGATTCTCTTTCGATTTTATTTTGGAAGCCTAACACAACTCTTATTTATATTGTAAGACTTGATTTCACAACATTTAATTTGTTTAGTAAAATTCTATAACACAACTTATCTAATGATTGTGAATATCACTATTACTACACTTGGTAAAGTGGTTGAAAAATCTTACACAACGTCTATTTATATTGTGATACATTCTTTCCCAACCTTTGTCCAATGTAGTCATAATCTCTAACACAACATCCATAACAGTTGTAATATTTAAAGGAACAACTTCTGTTTCAGTAGATGAATGTGTAACTACAACTTTTGTTTGGGTTGTGTGCATAACACTATTTTGAAGAAAAAAATAGGCTGAAACCGAATTGCCAAAAGTAATTCACATTCATATTAACCTGCTAATGTAACACATTTACATTCATTAAAGTTAACCTTCCAACGTTAAACACACATTCAAAAAATGGCAGTGATAAAAAGTAAAGTTTCCAAAAAGAATATGAAGATTAAGATGTCTATGTGAACACTATTCGAAAACATCACTAACATACTTGAACCTGAATTCAGCTTATAGGCATGAGTATCATCTACATGAGGAGTAATCACACACAATGTAGGCTCATTAGTTCAAAAAGTACTTGCAAGATCATAAGTCCGACAAAGATCCTAAACCTTCACCCTGAAAATGAAAACCAAATGCCAAACTTTAACAAGGAAATACATTACATTATAGCAAATACTTAACATGTTATAATTAGGTAATGATATTATAGAAATAGAAGAACAACACATTATACACAAGGATCAACATAAAGTACCTTATCTTTGGGCGCCACTCCAATTGCATATTCACTGCTCCGCCTTGCTCATATCTCCTCGCTTCTCACTCCGCTGCAATACGTCTCAATCTATACACTGACACCACCACAAACATCATAGCAGCATCAGACCTGTAAGATTATGTCAATAGCACATCAGCTACTCAATATACTCATTCAACCATCTTGTAAACCACTCCATATCGCCTCATCTCATCACTGTCAAAGCCATTGCAGAAGTAAATCCAGTTATAGTACTTATTATATAAGCTTAAAACACTGCACCCAGAAGAAAATTTGCAGAAATAGAAAAGTTGGTTCACCTGGTTATGCAGCTCATCCCTTCCCACAACAGCAGATACAATCTCGTCCCACCAAAGGCATCCAAACAGCCTACAATACAACCTCTAACACACAAAATTCAGTTACGATTAAACCACACTTTAGGGTACCTAAACTTATCATAACTTCATGAAATTTTTATAGTAAGTTCCTTACATATACATAAATACCAAGTCCAAAATTCACTTGATTCTAACAGTTCATAAAAAATATATACACACTTCAACATGGCTGCTTTCAGCATCTAACACACAGAATTCAGTTACGATTATACCACACTTTGGGATACCTAAACTTATCATAACTTCATGAAATTTTTACAATAAGTTCCTTACATATATAGAAATACCAAGTCCAAAATTCACTTGATTCTAACGGTTCATCAAAAACAAATACACACTTCCACATGGCTGATTTCAGCATCTAACACACAGAATTCAGTTACGATTATACCACACTTTGGGGTACCTAAACTTATCATAACTTCATGAAATTTTTACAGTAAGTTCCTTACATATATAGAAATACCAAGTCCAAAATTAATATGATTCTAACGGTTCATAAAAAATATATACACACTTCAACATGGCTGCTTTCAGCATCTAACACACAGAATTCAGTTACGATTATACCACACTTTGGGGTACCTAAACTTATCATAACTTCATGAAATTTTTACAGTAAGTTCCTTACATATACATAAACATCAAGTACAAAATTCACTTGATTCTAACAGTTTATAAAAAGATATACACACTTCAACATGGCTGCTTTCAACAATTAACACACATAATTCAGTTACGATTATACCACACTTTGGGGTACCTAAACTTATCATAACTTCATGCAATTTTTACAGTACGTTCCTTACATATACATAAACACCAAGTCCAAAATTCACTTGATTCTAACAGTTCATAAAAAAGATATACACACTTCAACATGGCTGCTTTCAGCATCTAGCACACAGAATTCAGTTTTGATGATACCACACTTTGGGGTACCTAAACTTATCAGAACATCATGAAATTTTTACAGTAAGTTACTTACATATATACAAACAACAACTTAAAAATTCAGCTTCATCAGATATATGGAAAATGAGACGCACTCATTGAGAATAGGCTGTTCAGGATATAAATTTTGCAGAACGTAGTAACAGATTATGCAATCTTATGCAACATCAGCTTCATCAACCCAACAATCACTACTACTAAACTCAATTACAACATTTGTAACTCAGGTCAACAACAACATTCATAACACCCAAACCCACAGATAACAACACATCAATACTTCAATAGAGATAACAAACTTCAATTGAACAAAGAAGGATTACCTCACAGAATTCCAAATTGAAACAGATGAAGCATGCTCTTTAAAATCTTCAACCTTGAATTCTTCATATCGCTGAACTAACGATCTCATCTTCTTCAATTAAACTTCAGACCCAAGAACCCTAAATCCAAGATACTCAAATTCATTCTCAAATAAACTCTAAATCTTCAATTCATTCATTACCCATCTTTAGTTCGTCACTTAAACCTTCAAATTAATCTTCTAGTTCTTCATCCGAATTTTCAACTCAAACCCTAACTCAAGTCTCAGAGATTTTATTCTCTAATTCAACCTCAAAACATCAATCAAACCTTCAAATTTATCAAACCCATCCTTTGATTCTTTCTTCTTCACCCTTAACTGAATCCCGATATTGATTTCATGAACCCTAATTTCTTCACAGAATCACTTCTCCTCAACCCAATCGAACTTTCTAACCAAACCCAAACTATTAACTGATCAACACCACACTCGATTGATTAGTTTTTACTAAATTTTAGTGACGTTCCTTAATAGAGATTTCATCTCTGAATCGCCAGAGAAGAGAAGAAGAAGAAGATAGATAGAGGCGTACAATGAGGAGAGGTTTTCTCTCTCTCTCCTTAACATAATTTTTTCGGAATTTTTTTTTTTTTTAAAATACTCTGGACCGTGGATAAGGATGTCATACAGATTGGATAAATAATCCGACGGTGTAGATTCATTTTGGGATTATCATACGGATTGAGAAGTTTGTGTTTCTCTTTGTGTTAATACAAACTCATGTTTTCAGTTTAATTATCAATCTTCGACATGAAAAAAAATCGAAAAAAAATATTAATAAATTTAGGACATTATTATCGACATTTTGATATAAAAAAATCCAAAAAATGTATAAGAATGAATCGGGAAAATGAAAAATGAATTCGATAATTGGTGTGTTTCTTTGTGCTTTCTCTTTGTGCTTCAGGTTTGGATTTCGACTAGCCGCATAGGTCATGAAGTAATTTTGAAAAATCATACAGATCATGAAGTAGCTTTAGTTCACATTGGTAAACTCAGGATAGCATGATACATCATCAAGATCGATATATTTGAAGCTCAATTTCGATTCGAATTTCAAATGTGGTATAACGACTTAAAAACTATGAACCAAGAAGATCTGGGAGGGTTATGACTTCAAACCTAGCATGATACATCATCGAAATCGATAAATATGAAGCTCAGAGTCGATTAGAACTTCAAAAATGGTATAAAGAACATAGAAACTATGAACCAAGAAACTCTGAGAAGGTTCTGACTTCAAACTTGGCATGATACATATCGAAATCGATAAATATGAAGCTCAAAGTTGATTCGAACTTCAAATTCGGTATAACGACAAACAAACTATGAATCATGAAGCATCAAGAGGGTTCTAATTTCAAGCTTGGTGTGATACATCATCGAAATCGATAAATATGAAGCTCAGTGTCGATTCGAACTACATAAGAACAATGAATCCATCCATTTATAGGTAAGATTCCTTCGGAATATTCCTCGAAACCTTAAACAAACCATATCCTGGCATATTTTATGCACATGTTGGCTCCGAGGTCGAAACCTGGGTGGGAGTAATGATGAATCCATCCATTTACATGTAATATTCCTTCGGAATATTTCCCGAAAATATAAACAAACCCTATTTTGGCATATTGTATGCATACCCTGGCTCCAAGATTGGAACCTGGCCCAGAGTGGACCATTATAAGCCGGAAACTTGGTAAGAACGATGAATCTATCCATTTACTAGTAAGATTCCTTTAGAATACTCCACGAAACCTTAAACGAACTCAATTTTGGCATATTATATGCATACCCCAGCTCGAGATCGAAACATGTCTAGAAGTGAACTGCTATAAGTCGAAAACTTGGTAAAAACGATGAATCTATCCATTTACCGGTAAGATTCCTATAGAATATTCCCCGAAACCTTAAACGAACTCAATTTTGGCATATTATATGCATACCCTGGCTCTGAGGTCGAAACCTGGATAGAAGTGAACTGTTATAAGTCGAAAACTTGGTAAGAACGATGAATCCATCCATTTACAAAAAAGATTCCTTCATAATATTCCACGAAACCTTAAACAAACTCTATTTTGGCATATTGTATGCATACCCTGGCTCCGAGGTCGAAACCTGGGTGGGAGTGGACTACTATAAGTCGAAAACTTGGTAAGAACGATGAATCCATCCATTTACATGTAAGATTCATTCGGAATATTCCTCGAAAATTTAAAACAAACCCTATTTTGGCATATTACATGCATAACCTGGCTCCGAGTTCGAAACCTGGCCCTGAGTGGACCATTATAAGCCGAAAACTTGGTAAGAACGATGAATCCATCCGTTTACATGTAAGATTCCTTCGACATATTCCCCAAAAATATAAACAAACTCTATTTTGGCATATGTTATGCATAACCTGGCTCCGAGATTGAAACCTGGCTCTCGAAAACCATTATAAGCCTAAACTTGGTAAGAACGATGAATCTATCCATTTACAAAGTCAGATTCCTTCAAATATTCCCGAAACCTTAAACAAACTCTATTTTGGCATATTGTATGCATACCCCTTGGTTTTGAGGTCGAAACTTGCACACGTGACTACTATAAGTCAAAAACTTGGTAAGAACGATGAATCCATCCATTTATATGTAATATTCCTTCAATATTCCCCAAAAATATAAACAACCCTATTTTGGCATATTGTATGCATACTGGCTCCAAGATTAGAACCTGGCCCAGGAGTGGACCATTATACGTCTGAAACTTGGTAAGAACGATGAATATATCCATTTACCTAAGATTCCTTTAGAATATTCCCCAAACCTTAAACGAACTCTATTTTGGCATATTATATGCCTACCCTGCTCTGAGGTCGAAACTGGATAGAAGTGAACTCATAAGTTGCTTGGTAAGAACGATGAATCCATCCATTTACAATTCCTTCCTATTCCACTAAACCTTACAAACTCTATTTTGGCATATTATATGCATACCTTGATTCGAGGTCGAAACCTATGGGAGTGGACTACTATAAGTCGAAAACTTGCAAGAACGATGAATACATCCATTTACATGTAAGATTCTTCGAATATTCCTCGAAAATTTAAAACAAAACCATATTTTGGCATATTATATGCATACCCCATCAGGTGAAACTTTGAAGTGAATCATATAAGTCAAAACTTGGTAAAAACGATGAATCCATCCATTTACATGTAAGATTCCTTCGAAATATTCCCCAAAAATTTAAACAAAATCTATATTGACATATTTTATGCATAACCTGTTCCGACATTGAAACTTGTCTAGGAGTGGACTACTATAAGTTGAAAACTTGGTAATAACGATGAATCCATCCATTTATATGTAAGATTCCTTCGGGATATTCCCCGAAAATATAAACAAACCTATTCCGCATATTGTATGCATAACCTGGCTCCGAGATTGAAACCTGGACCTGAGTGGACCATTCTAAGCCTAAAATTGGTAATAACGATGAATCTATCCATTTACGGTAAGATTCCTTTGGAATATTCCAAGCCTTAAACGATCTCTATTTTGGTATATTATATGCATACCCTGGATTTGAGGTCGAAACCTGGCTAGAAGTGACCTGCTATAAGTCGAAAACTTGGTAAGAACGATGAATCCATTTACATGTAAGATTCCTTCAAATATTCCCCAAAACTTTAAACAAAATCTATATTGACATATTCTATGCATACCCTAGCTCCGAGGTCGAAACTTGGCGAGAGTGGATGACTATAAGTCGGAAACTTGGTAATAACGATGAATCCATCCATTTATATGTAGGATTCCTTTGGAATATTCTGAAAATTTAAAACAAACCATATTCTCGCATATTGTATGCATAACCACAGCTCAGAGGTTGTGAATAGTGATAACAATTTATTTTTTATCAGAAGTGAGAAAATTTAACAGAAGTGAGAATTTTTTTTGCAAAAGTGAATAAATTTTAGCGAGTGAGAAAAATTTAGCGAAGTGTTTGTACCTCTACGACAACTCTTGTAAAGGTTGTCAATAGTAATGACAAAAAAAAATAGCGAAGTGAGAATTTTTTGCAAAAGTGACTAAAATTTAGCAAAGTGGGAATTGTTTTGCAGAAGTGAAAAAAACTTAGCAGAAGTGTTTATACATCTACGACAACTCTTATAAAGGTTGTGAATAGTGATGAAAAAAAAGCACAAAATGACCAATATTGTGAATCCGAAGGATGGTTGATGACTTGTTCTAACACATAGTAGACTTCGATACTAAACCTGGCTCGGAAATTTTCGTCAGAAATTTTGCAGAAGTGATTTTTTTTTAGCAAAACGCATAAAATTTTGCGAAGTGAAAAGTTTAACCATCCGTTAAAAAATTTAACGAAGTGCATTGTCCTTGTAGAATGTCTGTGAATGTTTACGAGAAGGCTTAGCGCTGTTTGCGGCTCCTTTGACTGAGCCTTATTTTTGAACATCATATTTTATTATTACAACTCTTATAAAGGTCGTCAAAGGTTGACATGAAGTTAGTAAATAAAAAAACCACAAACCTTACATAAATTGTGATAATGTAGGCATGGCTGATGGGTTAGACTAACGCATAGTAGGTTCATGTTCGAATCCCCTCAACACTATTTTTTATTTTCATATTTTGGTTGTCTTCAACAACTCTTATAAAGGTTGTTGTACATTTTCATACAAAAATAATACAAAAACCCCAAACTTGTGAAGTGTAAGGATGGTTGATGCCAACTCTTTTTCTTAAAGAGTTGTCGTTTGTTCTCTTGTCACAACCCTTTGGTTCTAGGGGTGGGTAGTGATGACATTCTACAACTCTTCCATTGAAAAAAGTTGTAAAACATGAGATGTTCTACGACTTTTAGAAAAGAGTTGCAGAACTCCAGTTGTAGATGTATATTTTTCCCCGTAGTATATACTACGCAAATTACAAGCATAGTGCATCCAAGTATCTAAGACTAAGCATACACTATCAAACAAGATGACAATTGATTAATAGAAATCATAAATCATTAAAATCGGTGCAAAAAGTAAATAAAGAATTAATCAAATTACCTATTGATGAAATCCATCTTCCTCCATTTGTCAATGTTGAGACAGCTTCTCATATTGTGAACCTCCCAAAAGAATTTTTTATTAACAAAAGTACTTACAATGAAGAAAATGGGAAAAATAATAAAAACGATAGTGCAGCAATTGATCAGCGTTACAAGCAGCCATTAACAAAGAAAGGTGTTGCGAAATGAAGATATAAGTTACGAATGGTATACGAATCTCAAATATACGACACTAAAAATACTATTCTGGACAGCATAATGTTCTTCATGTTAAAATCTTTTCTGCGACGAATGAGAAACTTCATCCCCTACTGACTAAGTGATTACTCACTCACCATTGCTTCTGTTCTAACCCCTATCTCTCCAT
>JAJJWX010004171.1:3000000-3175231 GCA_023529315.1 Papaver bracteatum | reverse complement strand
TCAAACATCAAGGATTGAATTTTTGTTGCAATAGAAAAAATAGCAAACCTTACAAATCAGAACGCTTACACTCAGTTAGATGAGAAGCTCGAATTCTAACCGCCTCTCAAGAACAATCGTGAACTACTCGATTAAGAATAGTTTTCAAATATCTATCTTGATGAATCACAAAGTCCGTGACGAAGAAAATTTTGTGATTTCTATCTATCTTGCTTGAAAGATATTACAAAAACTCGATAACAAAAAAACAAGATTAGGATATCACGAACTATCAAGGTAACAGACTGTCTTCAAGAATCCTTAAGCGAATCTTTAAGTCGTAGACCTAATTATGTTTTTAGAGGAAACCAAGGTCAATAGAGAGCCTCTCGAAGTAATCAACTAGGACACAAAGTGTCGGGATTAAATTTCTTAGTTGAATGAGTGTCTTTATTTATAAATGTTCAATACTCAAGGATGCTTAGATTTCAAGCTAAAATAACTTGAAATTCAAGCAAACTCTTTTCTATTTAGACGAAACTCTAATTAGGGTTTCAAGTAAGCATGTGAGAAGTTTGTCTTGAAATCACATAGAAGAATTAATATACACGATTAATCCTAGCGCGAAACGTGTGGCCTATAATGATAGTTCTTGAAAAAATATGCCTTTTGAAATATAAACAATATCATGTTCATATAAACACTTAAGACTTTAATCAGATATAACTTAAAAAAGTTTTTTTAGCGATCATAGATGTATTAGAGGTGTTTATGAGAGTCATAGCAAATCTAAACATATTGAAAAAATAGGTCTTTGGTAATAATTAATATTCCATGGGACCACTACACCAAACGCCATTTAGACTTTTATAAACGTTAAATAATTTTTATCTAAATAAATGTGGAAATGGTTGGACATTGGTGTGCAACACATATTATCCACAGACAAATTAATTTGTATTAACGCTTTATAAATCGATTGCACAACCGTTGCACCTTTTCTTATTATTAGTACAACGTATAAATAATTTGTGCAGCGGATATTATTTATAACAATAACACTTTTAAATGGGTCCCATTTTGATTTTGTCAACGTTTTATTTATTTGGTTACGATTCACGTCAAGTTGCTCATTTTCCAGGTAATTTGTGCAATGTATAGTTGTACATCTGTTTATATCAATGCAAATTAATTTTCGAGTTAAAAAATTACCTTGAGCACATTTTACTGCTCTGAATTATCACAATCCATGAAGCGATTCATATATCAACAAATTAAGTAGCTTGAATCCAACACATACCCATGACTGCAACTTCAACGGCTAAGGCTCTCCATGTATCGATTGATGTCGTACACCTTCTAGCTCATACTTGATTTCTGCACTATCGCCAGTCATAGATGCAAGCTGAAGCATCAACCACTTCAAGCACCTTTGCACCTACGTTCACGTCGCACATACACACACCACGGTATGTTGCACGAGTTGATTCGAAACATCATCTCAATTTCATCATCGGTTGTACTTCATGTAGCTTGATCATCTCCTCTCTTCTAGCGGTTAAATCTTCTCACATCGTTGGTAAGCTGACCCAAACTTCAATTCCACTATAATTGATTGACAATGGCTCCTGACGGCATATTCCACATTGAAGAACCTCAAGTGCGTTTTCTTTCTTTCTTTCTTTCCATCATAAGCACTTCCAGATCATGAACATCTCGTCGTGTGAGCGCATCCCCGACTTCCCTTAGTCTGCAATTACAAAGTGAGTTCTGGGACCAAAAGTAGATATACGAGAAAACAAAAGAAACTTTAAAAAAAGAACTTTCGGAGTACCACACGCAGTGCAAGCCTCGCACAATTTCACAAGATGGAGATGGGGATTCTTTGAGAAGCTCAATAATAAAATGCCTCATCCACTATACCCAATATTTCTTAGCACTCCTTGGAGAAGCCTCACTGATTGTCCTTAATCGACCATCATTGACACTGTTAAGGAAAAATAGTTAAGTTTAAATTCATATTGATAGAAAGAAAATGATACGATCTTGATATTGGAAGGTTAAGAATGCCATGTAACATCCAAACTTGACATAGAGACTCATTGCTGAATCAAATAAAATGCACACAGTGAGTGCTAAAACTAAGAAAGTCATGTGAAGTTCCATATTTCATGTTACCGAGAGTTCAGCATATGTAGTTCACTATCGATAATGTGAAATAGCTCGAGTTACCTTAATAATATGATCCATAACCACCGCTCCAAGGTAACTTCTACCACCCAAGCTGCAACTGGAATATAGTGATGACGAATAAGATCTACTGCCAACCTGCCACCAAAACACAAGTAAATATAAGCTATCAAGACAAAATATTAAAAGAATAAAAGTACAATATTAGTAGGAGGTTTAATGCATTCATCAGGTCCACGGGGACGTAATCACCACCCCAACCGATCCCAAGCCCTTTCACTCAGAGAATAACGAGTTAGGAACTTAATGAATTCAAGGGTATGTCGGCGACTGTATTATAAAGCCAAACAACGCCAGCCCAACCCCAACCGATCCCTTAAAAATCTGTAAAGCTCTAGTCAAAGATAGATTGCAATTAACATTAAAAACACAAATGTGGTACATTATTGATACCCAAACTACATTTTACTGTAATACGGGCCACAAGGACGGTTTTTATTCTATTCAGAGGGGCTTAAGGTTCACAACTGATTTCAGCGGACCTTTGGGTATCCTTCCCATGATTAACTTTAAAATTAAAAAGTTATGAACAAATATGAGTTTACAACTCCAAAAAAGAGATCACGCCTCCTCAAAATGAGAAATATAAACTTAGTATAATAAAAAGATACCTTCCAAAAACAAATAGCACACATCAAAATAAACACATCAATAAGGAACTAATCAAAGTTAATATACCAATAATGATCCAAAATGACGCGAACCGGATGTAAAAGTTTATTAGTGCACAATATTGAGCAACAAATTGTTTTTTGATGTACAAGAGTAAATATCTCAGGTTAATGCTAAATCAATATGAGAGTACATCTTTCTGGTTCTGTTACAAAATGACTGTAAGAAAAAAATTCATACCACATTATAAATTAGAGTAAATGCTTCCTGCGGCATTAAAACATCCACACACTTACCCTGATTAGAACCATTTAACGCATTGAATTTTTTTTTCAAGGTCTTCATCGCACAGCTGATGCTATTCCCATCTTTATTGTAGCATTGGAAGTTCTATAACTTTTAAAACCCACCTAACACCGCAAAATTCAATTCACACTAAACCCATAATTCGAAAATCATTTAATATCAGTATGTATTCAGCATTTATCCTCATTTAACCACCTGCAAGACCGCTACACATCTATGTCCAAATTAATCTTGAAACTCAAAGATGTCTATCACTTGAATCCAATTCGCCAAAATTCACAAATTCATACAGTTACAACCACCACACAAACTCCTAGATATTGATTCACCCCAACACCTAACTAATCCATGTCTTCAACATCTTCATCGATCTATTTAACTCCTGTGATTTGGACCTGTAAATTCCATCGAATCCTTGTACCCCTTGGCTGGATTTGAGGAGTTGTTGATCTCTAATAAATGACCGAACTTGAACCCTTGGATGACGACACCGTAACCAGCATAAGCTTCCACTGGTGAAAGCTCGACCTCCTTCTCTCATTTGGTTTCTAAAGAGACCACTTCCTTTTCTTCTCAAAAACACGTGTGACTTAGTTCTCACGGCAACAAATATCAAGAGAATATGAATTCTCTTCTAATACCGAGAACAATGATTGATTCAAATCCTGCAAAGTGAAAGAAAGTATAATTATGATTAAAAACTCAATTGAATAATTCAGAGAATCCACAAGAAGAATTAAACATAAAACATAAAGAAGATGACAGAAGAAAACAAAAAAATTCAAAATTCGAGGCATTCAACAAATGATCGCCATTTATTGAGGTTTTAAGACATGAACAAATCATAGTTAACAATGACATGCTTGAAATTTATCTCGTGAGCTCTTTGCTTCTTCAAATGTCACTACACCCATAATCCTCCTCTCACTCATTGCTTCAAAGAATCATCTTTCCATAATTCTTAAGTTGTTTCTTAAACTAAAATGACCACATCTTCAAGCTCACTCTCCTCATCCCGAATGTGAAAATAGTTGTCAAACTTACAAGCCTTGGAAAAAGACTTTTATTGATTATTCATAGACAACACCTAAAGAAAAATAAAATGGAAACAAATTTTCAAACTTGCCTTCAACATTTGACATATCACATATATTAGCTTAAAGTTGTTATTATTAACTCCGTATTTGAGGAGCGATATCAGCTGGCCTTCTAAAAACTGCATATCCTTCCATTGAATGCAAATCATCCATTTTTACAAGAGATTTAACATCACAACTTCAAAAATCATTAAATGGAAATCAAAACATACCCAGTCATAAAAACTACATTACAAACAAACAAAAAAACACCAAAATGCATAACAACAAGGTTCCAAAATAAAACCTAACTATCATGGAATATTACACCAAAAACACTTCAATAAAAAGATTAAACGAAATCAAAGCACATACTCGTATGGCATTACAATCACCAAAATCTACAGGATGACTCCAAAATAAAAACCCTAACAAAGTAAGATTCTATTCATAGAGTTAGGTCAAAATCAAACAATAAATCCATAGAAAACCAACAAAATCAAAATAAACAACAATAATAGTAGATAATGTTTTATACCTGATGATAATCAACAACACAATCAACTATCAGATGAATTGATTTTGGATTTAGAAGAAAAAATGATTTTCTAGGTTTAGAAATCTTTAAGATTCTAGAGAATAGATCGAGATTTCTAGAATATAGGCTTTGATTATATCATAATGGTTATTAAAATGGAGGTTTGATTTGAGATAAACCTAAAAACTAAGAAGATATGGTTTTGAAAGAGAGTTGCGCTACTTCACTTGAAAAAAAAAGGAAACATCCTTGAATAATAGAGATAAAGAGAAAAGCGAGGTGTCTTATAAATTTTTAATAAAAATAAAATAAAATAAAGAAAAATTAGAACATATTATATATTACTAAAAAACCATATGTTGTACAACGGATGTTAGCGTCACCATACGTTACCACTAATTTAATTTTAGTAAATGAAATATAAATAATTTGCATTAACGGATATTAATGTTGTTCAGCATTTGTCAGCGTCTATATCCGTTGCGCACCCTCAAAAAATAAAGTGTTGCTAAAACCTTGATATGGTGTAGTGGACCATTGGTGAAGCGGTTAAGTGAATAGCTAAGGCGTTCATGAATTGGTAGCAATCTTTGTGAAACTTCCAATGACTAGTGAAATCATATGACCATGGTTCATGAGCTAGGATCGCCAACTTCGTTGGCTTTTCGCCAATTCGAGATCCCACGATTCATGGCGAGTTGGTGAACTGTCCCATTACAGAACTTTAGGTTTGGCACCGGTTCACCAACCTTCATGTATTGCATAAACTCGAATGTCCATGGTTTGTGAGATGGTCCGCTGAACCTACCTTCTTCCAAATTACAATAGTTTTGAATATCTCTTTTTGATGTTTTAAACCTTCCTAATTTCCAGTATAAATATCATTGCTTGGGGTTTTTTCAAATGATCCATGACACAAAAATAATTTTTGAACAATAAATTGTTTTGAACATAAATTGCTTAGGACCAATGAACATCCATTGCTTGAATCATATTTCGAGATGTTTAACATGACAAGCTTGACTCAAAATTTCTTCTTTGAAATAAATCTATTATAAGTCGTTACGATATAGTCTCAAATAGATAAAATGGTAAAAGCTTCGTGAGTAAATAGAATGGTTAGGTCTTCACATACTTTGTTGATGAAGTTCTCCAAATATCTTAATCTATTTCTAGTCTTGAGGTGATGTCTAATACTTAGTCTCAACTACAATTTCTATACCTAGTCTGAGACTTGACTTAGTAGACTAGAAATCAAGATAAAGTTTTGTTCATCCAACATTGACCACAAAGATTGAGCTATAAAAACTTGTGAGTTCGACCAAGTAGTGCGCTAACAACATAATTTGAAAAAAATTGTATTTAGCGAGAACAACATTACAAGTTTTAATAGAACCAACTACTCTCCATGAAATCTTTAATAAGAAAATTCACGAAAATTTATGTAATGGGAGCGGGGAGGTGGATAAGGCAACAAGTTGAATGAACAACAAAACACATAACTTCGATATGAGAATGTGGATGACAATGCCAATGTCTCGGAAGAAGATGAAGACGAATCTTGTTTGATCAAATGTGTTAGTTAATTTTAATTTAAGTAGTTAAGTTTGATTTAAATTTGAAAACTAGATGTTGTAGATAAATTTTAAATGTAATGGTTTAGTTTTAACATAGTTTTAATGTAATACTTAGTAAACGTAAATGTATTAGATTTTAACTTATCACTTAATTTAAATAATTCGCACTACATTACATTTTATTTCAAAGTACATAAATTACTTAAAACATATTAAAATAAAACAACATTTAATTAAAAGAAACATCTTTATGGCTGGGTTTTGATGATCCTTGCAGACTTAAAAGTGCGCAATTAGATATTCTCTTAGCTTTCCATAGAGGCCTCGGTTTTGAATTCTGTCGATGGAAAGTCCATATTTTTGCGAGGACCCATAGTGCACTATAATCCCATACCTCAAATATCCGTCTAGATAACTAGTCTAGGTGGGGTCCTGTTGGTTTCCTCGATGACATGTTATGCGAAATTATGCAAGTTAGCATAATTTTGTTCATTTCTTGAAGATCAAAAAAGAACCACGACCCACAAAAATGTCCCCACGAGTGTAGTCATGACCGATTCAGGGGGTGAAATTAGGAGTGGGCATGACCCATGCTAAGATCTTCAAACAACGGTGTCTTTGTAAAACTCTAATATCATTTGTGAACCCGTGAGTCAAAAAAGATAAATATAACAATCATAAGTAGTTGAAGCTTCCAATATTATAGTTGGTTATTGTTAGAGAATTGCTCAAGTCGAACTCACAAGTGTTGTTATCTCAAGCTTGTTGTCAAATTTAGTTGTCAAAACTATATCTTGATTTCTAGTCTACAATTAGTAAAGTTTCGGACTAGTATAAAAATGTAGTTGAGAAATAGTTGATCACATCAGTCATCATTGTGTTATACCATTTGAAGGAGAAGATCAACCAAATCTTATTGAGAAATTCATCAACAAAAGGTAAGTGAAGACTGAACCATTATATCTCAAGTTATATTCACTTTTCTATCTTTTTTAGACGATGTATATAACTAATTAGACTATTATGCATAGAAAATAATTTCAGTCAAGTTTATCTTGATAATTAGTTCTCGAAAATATCGACTAAGATTAATGAATATTTGTTCACACTGATGATTTAGGTTAAGGATAATTTATTGTTAGGAATCAAAATCATGATTCAAGTTTATCATTAAATTTCACGAGCAGTGATATATGTCATTGATGTTATTCAGAATGTTTGAATCAATTTGAGAGAAATATAAAACTACTATAAATTCGGATACAAAGGCGATAGTATCGAGTCCTCTAAGAACCTGGAAAATTGTTATAAGTAATCAACTCGTATTACATGTACTCATGCAAGTATGATAGCTATATATATATCGACTTACATATTTTGTGGTACACACATATTCTTATGTATATCGTATGAAATCTGTTTGACTCATGAACCGGATTAGTATACTCGTATGCAAACCATTTTTGAATTGTGGTTCTGAGAATATGGATTAGTTTCCAAACCGGTACGCAAACTAAAATAGTTTTGTGTTCACAACTCGGTTGTGTTCCAAAGCTGATACGAAAACCGATTTGTTCTATGAACTCAGGAACCGTGTGATCTTAAAGGTTTCAAACCCCGATGCGGAAACTCAAAAATTTAACTCGGAACTCGGTTTGGTTTAAATGTTTACAAAGCTGGTACACGTACTATGGTGAACCAATTCATGAATTACAATGGTATTTTTACTTTGTACACCTACTAACCCATATCAATTATATGTTTCAGTCATTTAAGATATACTGAGATAATTTGCATTTGATTAATTATCTAAAATGTTAGATTTCTTTGATCACATGGTAGTGGCTCGAGAATCAATGTCTTATGTGTTCATGAAAATAAAGATTAAGCTTTTAACTTCAAACGACTAGTTTAATGTATGTTGAACATAGTCTTTATACACGGTTTTGGTTATGGTTTTACCTAACAGTGTATATCTTATTTATGTGAATCGAGATTCAAACGTTTATCTAACGGTGGATATTGTTTGCTTGGTTCCAAAGCTATCTTAGTTTAAACCTAGCTGTAACCTATGGTGAATGTTTTAAAAGGGGAACTTCAAGCAAGCGGGATCTTTGAATCCCAAAATACTTTTGGTGTGTCCCTAGTTGTATATATATAAGTCGATCTCTTCCCTAACCCTTTTAGGGTTTGGTGACTACAAAGTCTTCGTAGGGATTAAGTAAAGCCAAGTCCAATTACCATTGATAACTCATGTATCTTGATCTTGTTTGATTGTTGATTTATCATGAACAAGATTGATAGAAATCACAAAGTTCATTAGATGTAAACTTTGTGATTCCACGGGTTTATACTTGTGGTGTGAATAACTAGGTTGCACTTGGGTTGCTGAAGTGGGATTTTGAGGTTAGCTAGACTTTTTGTCCATTGCTATCGATTTTCCATACCTTTGATCATGTATTTTATTGTAAAGGAAATCATATATGGCTTAATGTGGGGAGAGTTTGGTTTAAAGTCTTGAAGCAACTCTTAGTTGGTATGGCGTCATCTAATGGAATCGATTCGATTCTGGCATCCTGTAAGATTCAAGAGGTATAAGATCCACGATTGTACCTTAATCGGTGGGATCCTTTTAGGGCTGACTACATTCATTCCTAAAGTTGATTGGTGATAGTGGTGTCATGTGGCTTATCTGGTTTGGTGTTCAATATGGACTAGATCACAAGGTTTTTAATTTATTGATTTCCTGGAATTAAAAAATCCCACGGTGTCTATGTTATTTATTTTCATTATATTGTTTATCTTTATAATTTAAAATATCCCAAGGTTATGCGTTGATCAATCATAGTAGAGACATGGGCTAGTTTATTGGATCTGAAACGATTGACTCTTGGACATTGGTCTTTGGTGCCGTCCAAGTTAACTCTTTGTGTTTAGGTTCACGATTGGAATATGTAAGCGTTCTAATCGAGAAGATATATAACTCTAAGATCTTATTCCTTTATTGAGTTTAACTCTCGGAGTTGTATTGATTTTGTCCATATAGATTGCCTAAGAATAAAGTGGTGGTGTATTTTGGTACCCCCGTTTTTAGTTGGATAATGACCCTTATATTGATCTTTGCATTTACAAGACATGGGATGCAACTTGACTCAAAGGATTATGAGATCTGTCAGGTGCAACCCTTTGTTTAATTATTAGTACGGCATGTACAAAGCTTTAGTCCTGAATAAAGGTCACTGCAACCCTCCAAATATTATGTTATGGGGTACCAATGGATTACCACAGATGATGAAGTACATCATGTGGGAAAATCAACCGCATTTAGGTATCTCAAAATGTTTTGCGACACAATAGTTGAGGATTTGTTTACAACTTTCTCACAAAAACTACTCAGATAGATGTTAATGTAATCACCCAAAACACAACTAGAAGTTATCTAGGAATGCTAGGTAGTCTAAATTGCATGCCTTTGGAAGTGGGATGCATGTAAAAAATGGGCGACACTCACATGCATGTGCCAGGAAAGGGATGCATGTCTGGATAATGACATTTTTACTATGACAAGATGATGCATGATTATAATATGCATAGGAATACTCACATACAAGATTAAAATAATCATGCATCATCTTGTCATAGTAAAAATGTCGATCTCATATGTCCATCTTCCTGTCATAACTTCTTGTTGATCTAAAGGCTTTGGTATCATCCATGAATGTAATTGCAACATAAAATTTCACCTCCGTTTATCCTCACTTGCATATTCATCCATTTGACGTAAAATCTATACATACATTTCTTGCTCTTCTTCATACATGGTTTCATTTATTTTCATATCTTCCTCAAAAGAACCAAAATCGGATTCATGGTTGAAAATTAAAAGTGATTGGATTTAAGAGAAATTGTGAGGAAATCGATTGGATGAAAGAGTTTTGTGATTTTGGAGGATGACATTGAGTAGTATGTATTGGGTTAAAAAATAGTTATTTCGGTGACCGTTGGAAAACTAGCCATTGACCGACCTTGCTAACCACCAACAGCTGAGCTTGTTCCATACGGTTTTACTTAAGTCTGAGGTCTAACTTTGGTTGTGTGTTTCTTCTTGGACGTCAAATTCTTTTTACCATAGTGGAAAATCCCTTTTTTCACTATCCACGCATGGCTTACCAAATTTTTTTATTAGGTCATTCCCATAGAATTTCCCTTATACTAGGCAACCTAAATTCCCTATAACAAAGCTCGTTTAAAGATGAAAAAATAATAGATTTACGACGTCGTGTACAAAGACCACAACTATGAAATACTCTCTCCTTCCCCGATTTTCTATTTACTTGAAATAAATAAAAATTGTAACTTTTAAGATTTTTTCTAATCTGTGCTCTTATGTCTAACAACGAAAATAAAATAAAATAGAATAAACATATTTCTCAAACTAGTAATCGAAAATTTATAAATTTCATGTCGTCGAGAAAATTATTTAAAAAGATCTATGCACAGTATAAATACAACCGGGAAAGTTTACACTACATTGCGACAATAAAATTTATAAACACAAATTATTATACAAAAAGATTATGTTGGAAGTATATCATATAAAAATGGTAAGTATTACTCATTGTAGGATAAAACTAAAAGGAAAAGACTACAGCTCTTCATGTAAGGGAGAGCATCTATCATAACCGTAACCAAATCTAAAGAAAATCTAAAACTTGTATATTCCTATTTTGATTAATAAAGAAGCTTAAATATTTTTGGACGTTTCTTACATGTGACCACTTACTCTTTTGATCATAATGCACTTAGTTTCATACAAGGCTTACAAATGACTACAAACAATGAACTCATTTCCCTTTATGACTATGAGATGTCGTACAAGTTTTATATCACTAAAGGTTTCATGCTCATGAGATACCAAGAATAATCTAAAAATGAGGAGGGTACCAAATACGCCATTCGCTTTTTCGTTCATGAACTTGTATGGACAACCCCTTATACATCAATAGTTTAGATCTTAACATCACAAGATCTAATCTTGCCAAGATCCTTATTTTTGATTGTGAATACAAGAAAACCTTTGGATGATATAATTGGTCAATATACGAATCCATAACGTAGAATGATCGTCAAATTTCAAAATGCGGAATTCGACAAGACAAAGCCTTGTATAATCTATATATTCAAGATCCAAATGTATAAGAACAAGTCTTGTAAGATCTTAAATTTACAAGGCAAATATGTCAAGTTGAATAACATAGTTTTTGTGATATTTTAATAATATGATATACGATATGAAAGAAAATAGAACAAGACACCAATGTAGTTGATTTAAAGCTAATTACTACACCTAGCTATGAGATAAACTCACTATTAAGCTAAATCATACTAGAGAAAAGAACTTGCATTTCACTAATATGATATTCAAGTTGGTTCCATTGAGAGAGTCAAGGATGAGATCATTAGATTTGAGGATAAGGTTTCATATTATAGGCTTGATGGAGCATCTTCTTGATAATTTGGTTTCTCCTCTAGGGGTACATTAGCTAGACTACACACATTCTAGAGTATTCTTAGACTTGGGCTTCACTTCATTTACAACAATACTAGCCTTTGACTTAGCTTAGGCACGGCTATCAATCGCCAAGAAAGAACCAATCAACATCTTCTTTTAAAACATCATGAAGGGAGCTAGGCCTCGGCCGATGAATCTGTCTCTTGATAAACTTCCTTGTTTGGCCGATGAATTTTCTCTTGTTTGGCCATATCGATGATGGAAATAAGGGATACGATAACATATGGAATATGGTATCCATATTATGATTTTTATATTACCAAGGTGACGATAATCTTTAGTGGTTCTTATAGATGAGGTCTTATATCTTTTTGTATTTTTCGTTTCTTTGTCATTTTTGTGAAAAAGGGGTGAGAAATATATGAAGTATATATAAAGTGAGTTATAATCAATGAGAAAGGATATATGTGCTGAAAATTATATATCTACAACAAAAAGAGTAAAGCATTGATTAAGGAGGAGAAACATATCATCATGTTGTTAGTAATAGTCTGAAAGTGAATAACAAATATGTTCGGCTTGTATATATACCTAGCTTTCCAATTCGTAGTTGCAAGCGATTGTCCAGTCAGTCATACTCATATGAAATTATCATTTCTGCAATAATCGTCCCATGATTCACTATGCATTCCTTAAGTCTCTCATCAAACGTCATCATTAGGAGGCCCAAACCTCGTACACCAATGTATATAATACCTTTGAGCACCGGTAATATTAGGACAAGGGTTTCAATGAACAAATATTTTCTTGAACAAATTTACCATTAGAAGGTGGATCTCCACCCCCAACTTCTCTTCTGCAAGTTAAAGGTAAGTTTAATGGTTTTTTTTTTTTTTTAGTTAAGAAAATTCAGACATAAAATTATTTTGTATTGGTTTTGATAGAATATAAAGTAAAACGTATTTAGTGATATTTTGAAGAAAAAAAAAAATCATTTTTGATTATCAAAGTAGATATATTTTCTTATTTGTACATTCTATCATAATCCAATACGAAATAAAGTTTTTGTTTGAAGTTTCTTAACTAAATAATAAAAATAAATTTACCTCTAACTTGCAGAAGTGGAACTGGGAGTGAAGATCCATTCTCTAATGGTAAATTTTTCCAATAAAATTGTGTTTCATTTGTTTCTTGAAACCCTTCTCCTAATAATTTACCACTCAACACTTTTTTCTTTCTTGTTAATAATGTGTTATTTATTGGTTTTCCATACCATATTTTCCCTTTTGTAAATGTGCATGGTTAGTTATTATATAATTAGGAAAATACTTATTAACTTTCCTGTAATAACATCATTTTATAACCCCATCATTTTCCTAGTTTTTTTTCTTCATAAAACAGGATAATAATTTTTGCAATAAAAATATCTTATTTTGAATAAACCGAAGTAATAATAAAAATATATATTTGGTATAATGTGAAAAAACCTAACATTATCTCACATAAATGCTCAAGATAAAGAGGTCAATTTTATAACAAGTGATTTCTACGTCCTACAGAATAATGACCCAGGGACCCATGGTGTGATGTTATCTATCGTTGTAATTAATGTTAAAGAGTTTCCCCAAAATGTAAATGAAAATATGCATACTTGAATTACTAAATTAAGACCTCAAGAAACCAAGTAGATAAGTAAACTAAAGTCATTTTTGCACAAACCCATAGTCCAACTTAATCACCATATGCTCTGAATCCCTTAAAATAAGAAACCTAAATTAAACCACATATACCTTGTACTGAGTAAACTCATATGATGTTCTCCTTGGCACTTCCGATATGAATGTTTTTAGGGAATGCTATAGTCAGACAGCAGTAGTGCATATTAAATGCACGATATGCTTGAGGAAAGAGATAGGGGGAAATATCATCAAAAATCTTGAAGTAACCTCTACTGTCCCCGAAAGAATACATAAAAAGAGACACATAAGAAGCAATTACAGTCATGAAGGAGCTAGAGGATACACAATAAATCAAAAAAAAAATATAGTCATGAAAGAAATCAAAAAAGGAGGACCTTGATTTTACTAATATGCTCTTCATTATTTTTTATGAACCTTATTGATCAACTTGTATTGGCTTTACAAATTGATCGCTTGTATAGCGGCGGTGACAACCTGATTCACTCGTCACTTCATCTTTATTATACACGAGTCTCTGGATATTAAATATTGAAACAAATATAAAGAACCGTTAGTTTTTAAGTAGTCTAACATCTTTTGATATAAGATTCACTCATACTAGATCTTTAGAAATGTTGTTAGAGATTTAGGGAGAGGAAGACTTAATATCATTCGGTGTTCAAATTTGTACAAGGTCCCAGGGGTTTTTATGTAGTTCAGTTTTCTTCATTAACAAAACTTGGTGTCTTGTGTTTTTTTTTTCGCATTATATTACTTTGTCCTTAGAATAGGAATAACACAAGTAGTACGTAATCAATTATAGTAGATAAGTCCATATTAATTGTGATCCATTATGAGACTCTTTTTTGTATAATTAGTATCTTAAGATAACAAGTTTCATACTTGTAAGAATTCAGATTCGATAATTTCGATACGACTAGATTGATCTTGGATATTGATTTTGAGATCATCCAAGTACTCTTCAATACAATCGCCTCACAAACTTTGTTGTCATGACTTTACGATTGTGAAGAGAAAGAAGTATAAACTCTATATACATATTGTCAGGATCATTAAGTTTGCTACTTGCAATTCTATTAGGTTTTGTCCATATAGGTTGTCGCAAAAAATTGGTGGTGTACTTGATACTTGAAAAAGCGGGGTCTAACAACCTCACCCAATATTTTGATTAGCAATTGTATGGAAAACTCGAGTTATTTTCTAGAGAATCAACTAGACTCAATCAATAGAAAATATCTCAAGGAGTTATTATCTCAATCTCTCAATTTGATTTACTCAAGAAAATGTGATTCGCGAGTCTAATCAAAGAGAGATAACTTGGATGGTACCAAATACCAATATCCAAGTGTCACTCAATTTAAATCAACAACTAATAAAGGTCGGATATTATAATTAATTGAACAACGCACAACCTTTATTATTTCAATTATATAACAAAATATAATGCGAAAAGAAATAACACAGACACGGAATTTTGTTAACAAGGAAACCGCAAATGCAGAAAAACCCTGACCTAGTCCAGATTAAACATACACCGTATTAAGCCGCTACGGATACTAGCCTACTCCAAATTAACTTTGCCTAGACTGTAGTTGAACCCCAATCAACCTCACACGATACAAGGTACGGTTATGCTCCTACGCCTCTGATCCCAGCAGGATACTGCACACTTGATTCCCTTAGCTGATCTCACCCACAACCAAGAGTTGCTACGACCCAAAGTCGAAGACTTTAGCAAACAAATTTGTCTCACACAGAAAAGTCTACAAGATAGATAAATCCGTCTTCCACGAATAAACCTACAAATTTTGTTCCGTCTTTTGATAAATCAAGGTGAACAAGAACCAATCAATAAAACCAGACTTATATTCCCGAAGAACAACTCAGTTTTATCAATCACCTCACAATAGTCTTAATCGACGCAATGAAAAAGATATTGTGGAATCACAAACGATGAGACAAAGATGTTACGATTACTTTTATATCTTGCCTATCAAAGATAAAAATCTCAAGCCAATTATTACAATTATACTCGTATTATAGAAACATCAAGATGGATCAAACAAATACAAGAAAAATAGTATCAGTCTGGCTTCACAATCCCAATGAAGTCTTTAAGTCGTTAACCTGGTTTTAGAAGAAGAAAACCAAAGGTTAAAGGAGAATCAACTCTAGCTTAGCAAACTAGTATCACACAGAATGTGTGGGGATTAGGTTTCCCAGTTGCTAGAGTTCTCCCTTATATAGTCTTTCAAATCAGGGTTTACAATCAATGTTAGCTTAGTAACAAAGCATTCAATATTCACCGTTAGATGAAACCTGATTAGATACAAGCTAATATCTCTCAACCGTTAGATCGAAAACTTAGCTTGACATACCCAAACATGTACAATAGTTGGTTCAATATTAGTCAACCAAATGGTCAGCCAAATGATAACTTTCATATCAACCATATTCTTCTTCACCTAACTAGTCCAACTCCAAATGAATCAAAATGAATTAGTTAGAGAGTTGTTCAATTACTATGAGATCTTATGTACTACACAGACACAATTGAATCCAAAAAGGATGTGATTCACTCAATTGATTCATTAACTATAAAGCCACGATTTGCAATAGCATTCCTTAGATAATTTAAATAAGTTCCCACGAACATCGTTTTTAGACATAACCACTCAAGTTCGTGGACTCAAGTAACCGATTGGAGTTCACAAACTCTAGCAAAAATTCTCGGGTTTGAGAACTTCCGTCTAGTTGGCTGAAACCGAGCAACAACTCCATTGAGAAATTCTCGTTCGAGAACTATGCACGTTCGACTGGTTGACTTCTCAAGTTCCGGTTTTCACTTGATCAACAAAGTTTGCAAACTTCGGTTCAAGTGCTAAGGACTTATACATATATGTGTTACCACAATAATTTTTATATCCCCCAATGGTTATATTGTCTAAACTCCCATTTCAATCATTGAAACATTCTCGAGAGGAATCATATAGTTGTTATTCACAAACTAGTTTTTCGTCAGAGCAATTTCAAAGTGATTGAAACATAACATGACTTTCGTCCACTAGGAAAAGATGAACTTGGATAAAGCGAAAGCTTTACCAACACATTTTTGAGAAATAGATAAGCGAGAAATACTTTCATTTTCAAATATCACTTGTTTTTTTTTAGTCTATATAGTAAAACAACTTTTGTTTTAAGATAGGAGATAAAGTAGATAGACTTTTGAGTGATATATAAGTTCAAGTCTCCACTGGTTCCTTGAGTAGTCCTTCGTCTTGTATGATGATTTCCATGGAGTTCTTGAGCTCAAATACACTTTCTATCCTAGTCCGAGACCTTAGCTATAGTAGACTAGAAATCAAGACTTTATAGGTTTGATCACTAACATTGACAAAACATGCTTGATATAGCAACGCATGCGAGTTCGACCGAGCAATGCTCTAACAATCTCCCCCTTTGTCAATTTTAGTGGAAAAACTACTAATACACATGGAATATAAAAATATATAAATAAACTTTGTAGATCCTATTCCACATGTCTAATCTTTAACAATACTCACAAAATCTTTGTCACTTCCAAGTAGTCCAATGATCCCAAAGGTTGTAAGTTTAGGATCATCGTTGTTGAAAATCCGTAGCTATAACAATGAGAAAAGCATAGGTTCTCAATCATTGTTATACAATGTCATAGTATTATTACACAGTGTCAAAGTCCAATTGCATCACAACTTCAACAACAATACTATGGTGATACTTCACTCCTCCTTAGTCAATACTCCATCTCACATGGAAACCACTCCCCCTTACATAATGATCCGAAAACCATATGTATTTGTAGTGTGAACTACATATTAATTTTTCCCCCTTTTTGTCAATAAAATTGGCAAAGGTACAAGAACAGGATCTAATGAATTTTCGTAAAGAGACATTTCATGATCAAAGGTAAATGTGTATCATCTTGTTTAGATGCAATCATAAATCCGAAGCTAAATGCATTCATCAAGGAGTTTATAAAGACGCAAGATAACCCCTATAATATTCCACACCCACTCCCCAAAAGATTTGGCAATTAAGCACAAGTTCAAAAGAACTCTCCCCATAATATGTCATTCCTTAAGGAACAACAAGAGCGACCTTAATTTAAAAGAAAATAAGGTTTCTTTAGACTCAACAAATTACAAAGTATGAATTTGGATTCCAACAAGAAATATTCAATCAAATTAACCAAAGCGAACCAAGATTAATTTGACTAAATATGCTCAACACAAGTAAACTTATGGAGAATTAAAAAATCAATTAGATTGATCACAAGAAAACTTGCAAATAATTTAATTGTCATACTCAACCAAACTAATTACAAGAGTAATCAATTTAATTGGCCACACTCTACATAAGAATATCTATGGAACAATGACTAAGTTAATCATGAATAACCAACCCGAGTCAAGAGATGCTCAACATAAGAAAACTTATGGAGTGATAACTAAACAACCACACAAGATGATTGATTTAGTTCATTTGGGCTCAACATAAGAGATTATGGAACCCGACTAAGATTATCATAAGATATGACAACCTTAACCGTACATGTACTCAACATAACCAAACTTATGGAATACAAACTAAATAACCACACAAGTTGATTAATTTAGTTTTTAATGCTCAACATATAACATCTCATGGAACAACCAACCATGCCAATAAGGAATCGACTTAGTTGTATCGTGCTCAACATAAGATACATAATGGATCCTTTACGGTGATACATAAAAAATGGATCAATAAGGATCTATACCATGATAATACAAGGATTCATTCTATGTTTCTATCACCATTTGCATAATGACATACAATAGACATAATCCTTGAATCACAAAAAGATTTTAACCTATCTTACATCAATAATTGACAATATAGGCTTAACTTTTGTGTTTGTCAAAAGTTTATTCATCCTTTTATCAATATATGCATATCAATTCATGAATGACTTTACTTTTGACAAAATATGGGACAATCAAGTTCACGGAAGTAAACAACATATCCCATCAAAATATTGCAATATATAAAACCATAAAGATTAATACTGCAACCATCATCTTCCAAACAAACTTAGAATTTTTAAACCAAAAAATCTAAAAACAATAAGATGAAAAACATTGGATATAGCTATGTGTAATCACAATAACGGCTATTCCAAAACACTAGTTATTCTTCTAAACAAAACAAGAAAAATAGAAGATTTACTAGGTAAAACAAAATCAAAAACAAGCTAAACAAAACCTCCATGCCATAGATAAATAACGTCAAATAGACAGTTTCAAGACCTTCTTGAGTCTTAAGGTCTTGGAGCTTGTGAATCGCATCATCCTATGCACCTTTGAAGAGGATATCCTTATTGTGAAGTTCTCTAACACGGAGTTTTCATGAGAGCAAGGTAAGACTTAACCTTTTTCAACTTCAGTTCTTACCACATCAAGACTCTTCATTGTATCAACAAGTTTGTTGCTTTGCTTTCTCAAATTCCTTGAAGTCGGAAACACATATGATGAAATCTCTTGATCTCCTACTATATCATAAAGTGACTCAGAGGGTTGAGGAAGGAAACCTTCATTATCAACAAGAGTTTCCTTCTCTTTATGAGTTTGCAATATATAGCGCCTTATCAATGACATCTTTAGGAAAATTCAATGAGAAGGAAGAAGAAGAATCCATTGATAAAAACAAACCTAGAAGTAATAAGAATAAATCAATATGATATGTATATAAAAAAAAAAAACTCGAGAGATTTAAATTTTACGGGATAGTTTTAAAGAATAACCTTCGTGGAGTCCATAAGATGGTTTTTCACAAAACTACGCATGGAAAGAGGAAAAACACTTTTACTTTTCCAAAGATAAGATTAAATGAGGAACATCGAAGAAAAAAATACTCCAGGCCGGTGTTTGACTAATCATCCTTCTAAAAAACGATAAGAGATTAGCTAGATAATTTGAATTCACACGATTCTGGAGTATACCTATTCAAGTTTCTCACAACTAAGGCTTTTTGTATGTGAGATATTCAACCTTGTGATTACTTTACACAAGTGAGCCTTTAGCTCATCAAAATGAATATTGTTCCTTTTTATTCTTACCATCTTAATTGATTTGTGCCCTTTAAAGAGATGAACGGCTGCCAGTTAACATACTTGCTCGGAAGGACTAAATCTAGGACCTCTTGCAATTGAATTAGGAGGATCGGAAGTGGATGAGAATCATGTTCTAGATTTAGATTTATCGAAACATCCTTATAAGCACAGGAATGCCTTTGTTAACAACACAGAATTTGTGCAGAATACTTAAGCTATATGCTTGATTTATAGAATAGGAATCGTTCTAATAAGGTTTCCCGATTTCTTGTGGGCATCGATTCAACACATTAGTATTGACTATTTATTCCATTGACAGTGAAGAGAAGCAAATTACGAAGCTTATAAATTTGTTTTCTTCTTGCAAAACAATGGATATCATAGTGATTCTTTTTCCCACAAAAGGTACATGTTCGTGGAGAAAAAGAAATAATTGGCACCTGTCTTTGCTTCATAGCCATATGAGAAGACTGTAAGTTATGTAAACCTTTATTGACACAATATTCTTATGGAGAACATTTCTTCGTATGTGGCAATTCATGAGAATTGGTTACAGAAGAATTTCTCCTTAAGACAAAGTTTTCCTTTTCCAAGGATTTATACTATACATGGGCTAGAGTAAGAGATACACATAGTTTCTCTTTTTCAGCATGAAGTCTGTTGAGATCTGATAAATGAGCCTCAAGCAAATGTTTTCTCTAATTGAGTCATCTTTAATAATATCCTCAAGGGTACTAATCTTTTCATGCTGGAGAGTAGTTTCTTGAAGAAGTTTCTCAATATTCTTAGAGAATGACTTAATGATGTTAATCTCCACTTGATCCAAGGTACAGTTATGCTCCTACGCCTCTGATCCCAGCAGGATACTGCGCACTTGATTCCCTTAGCTGATCTCACCTACAACCAAGAGTTGCTACGACCCAAAGTCGAAGACTTTAATAAACAAATTTGTTTCACACAGAAAAGTCTACAGTAATAGATAAATTCGTCTCCCACGAATAAACCTAAAAGTTTTGTTCCGTCTTTTGATAAATCAAGATGAACAGGAACCAATCGATAAAACCAGACTTATATTCCCGAAAAAGCTACTTCGTTTCATCAATCACCTCACAATAAACTTAATCGACGCAGCGAATAAGATTATTGAGGAATCACAAACAATGAGACGAAGATGATTGTGATTACTTTTATCTTGCCTATCGGAGATAGAAATCTCAAGCCAATTATTACAATTGTACTCGTACGATAGAAACAGCAAGATCAAATCACACAACTACAAGAAAAGTAGTATCGGTCTGGATTCACAATCCCAATGAAGTCTTTAAGTCGTTAACCTGGTTTTAGAAGAAGAAAACCAAAGGTTAAAGGAGAATCGACTTTAGCTTTAGCAAACTAGTATCACACAGAATGTGTGGGGATTAGATTTCCCAGTTGCCAGAGTTCTCCCTTATATAGTCTTTCAAATGAGGGTTTGCAATCAATGTTAGCTTACTAACAAAGCATTCAATATTCACCGTTAGATGAAAACCTGATTAGATACAAGCTAATATCTCTCAACCGTTAGATCGAAAACTTAGCTTACCATACACACATGTACTTGACGTTTTGAGTTCGTGTAACCGTACCCAAACGTGTACAATGGTTGTTTCAATATTAGTCAACCAAATGGTTAGGAAAATGGTAACTTTCATATCAACCATATTATTCTTCACCATAACTAGTCCAAATGACTCAAATTAACTAGTTAGAGAGTTGTTCAATTGCTATGAGATCTCAAGTATTACAAGAGACACAATTTAATCAAAAACAATGTGATTCACTCGAATCATTTCATGAACTATAAAGCCACGGTTTCCAAAAGCTTTCCTTAGTAATTTAAAATAAGTTCACGAACAACGTTTTCAGACATAACCTCTTGAGTTCGCGGACTCAAGCTAACCGGTTGAAGTTAATAAACTCCAGCAGAATTTATCGGGATGAGAACTTCCGTCAGTTCGTGGACTCCACCTGAGCTTCAACTTCAGTAGATATTCTCGGGTTCGTGAACTTATGCCATTCATGCGACTGGGGTTCGCGGCCGAGTTTCTTTGCTCACATTCGGGTTCCACTTGATCAACAAAGTTCGCAAACTTCGGTTCAAGTGTTAAGGACTTATACATATATGTGTTGCCACAACAATGTTTATATCCCACAATGGTCATATAGTCTAAACTCAAATTTCAATCATTGAAACATTCTCAGAGGGCGTGATATCGTTGTTATTCACAAACTATTTTTCATCAAAGCGATTTCCAAAGTGATTGAAACATAACATGACTTTCGTCACTAGGCAAAGATGAACTTGGATAAAGCGAAAGCTTTACCAACACCCATTTAGAGAAATAGATAAGCAAGATATACTCAGCTCTAAATGTCACATGTGCATATTCTTAGTCTATATAGTAAAACGACTATTGTCTCAAGATAGGAGATAGAGTAGATAGACTTTTGAGTGATAGATAAGTTCAAGTCTCCACATACCTTTTAGTCGATGAAGATCCACTGGTTCCTTGAGTAGTCCTTCGTCTTGTATGATGATCACCATGGAGTTTTGAGCTCAACTACACTTTCTATCCTAGTCCGAGACCTTAGCTATAGTAGACTAGAAATCAAGACTTTATAGTTTTGATCACTAAGATTGACAAACATGCTTGAGATAGAAATGCATGCGAGTTTGACCGAGCAGTGCTCTAACAATCTCCCTCTTTGTCAATTTTAGTGGCAAAACTATTAACACATATGGAATAAAAAAATTATATAAATAAACTTTGTAGCTCCTATTCCACATGCCTAATCTTTAACAATACTCGAAATCTTCGTCACTTCCAAGTAGTCCAATGATCCCAAAGGTTGTAAGTTTAGCATCATCGTTGTTGAAAATCAGTAGCTATAACAATGAGAAAAGCATTGGTCCTCAATCATTGTTATACAGTGTCATAGTATTATTACACAGCGTCAAAGTCCAATTGTATCACAACTTCAACAACAATACTATGGTGATACTTCACTCCCCCTTAGTCAATACTCCATCTCACATGGAAACCACTCCCCCTTACATAATGATCCGAAAACCATATATATTTTTAGTATGAACTACAATTAATTCTCCCCCTTTTTGTCAATAAAATTGGCAAAGGTACAAGAACGGGATCCTAATGAAATTTCCGTAAGAGACATTTCATGACAAAAGGTAAATGTTCTATCATCTTGTTTAGTTGCAATCATAAAGCCGGGGCTAAATGCATTCATCAAGGAGTTTATAAAGATACAAGATAACCCCTAAAAATTCCACAGCCGCACTCCCCACAAAGATTTGGAAATTAAGCGCAAGTTCAAAAGAACTCTCCCCCATAAGACGGCTTTCCCAAAGGAACAACAAGAGCGACCTTAATTTCACGAGAAAAGAAGGATTTCTTTAGACTCAATAAATTCCATACAAGTATGAATTTGGAATCCAAAATATTCAATCATATTAACCAAAGCGAACCAAGATTAATTTGACTAAATATGCTCAACACAAGTAAACTTATGGAGACTTAATTCATCGATTAGATTATTCTCAAGAGAACTTATAAATACTCTCACTGGATTACACAATTAAACTAATCACAAAGTGATCAATTCAATTTTCCACACTCGACATGAAAAAAATCTATGGAGTGCTAACTAAATAATCACACAAGATGATTGATTTAGTTCATTTGGGCTCAACATGAGAGAACTCATGGAATACAAACTAAATAACCACACAAGTTGATTAATTTAGTTCTTAATGCTCAACATTTTGCATCTTTATGGAACAACCAACCATGCCAATAATAAATCGACTTAGTCGTATCGTTCTCAACATAAGATACAAGATATAACCTTCACGATAATACATAATAATATAGAACAATTAAGCCATATACCGTGGATTACAAAACAAGGACCTATTCTATTTTTCCATCACAAAGTAACATATTAGACTTTATCCTTGAATCAAAAAATATTTTAACCTATCTTACATCAACAATTGACAATATAGGCTTAACTTTTGTGTTTTGCCAAAATTCCATTCATTCCTTTATCAATATTTGCATACCAATATGTGAACGACTTTACTTTCGACAAAATATATGGGACAATCAAGTTCACGGACGTAAACACACATATCCCATCATAATATTGCAATATATAAAACCATATAAATATTAATACTGCAACCATCATCTTCCAAACACATTTAGAATTTAAACCAATAAATCTAAAAACAAGAAGATGAAATCATTGGATATAGCTATGTGTACTCACAATCATGGCTATTCCAAAACACTAGTTATTCTTCTAAATAAAACATAAAACATAGAAGATTTACTAGACATACGGAAATCAGAGTTCATTAAGAAATTCATATCTTTCAATGAAACCATCAAAGAATGTATCATTGATCTCCTTTATTGTTTTGACCGTAGACACACCATGTTCGTGAGTTAGAACACTAACTTTGCGATCAACAACTCGAGCAAGCTGCCTAGATTTGGCACAGTCCATGATGAGCTTCTTTTGATTTCATATCAGAATATTCTGATTTGCAAGAATTTTGGCATGACCATCTAGAAGTTGGTTTATTTGCAATTGAAGATTAGCAAACTTGACCTTTGAACCGTTCTTAAAACGAGTTAAATCTTTTACAAAATCATCAATCCAGGAGTTATGATCATTTATTTCAAGCATCTTCTTTAGAACCAGCTCTTGAATTGACTCACGTTCCTGATTTTCTTCCTCCATGTCAAGACACACAATCTCTTGAGATTTTGCAGAGCTCTTCATTAGTTAGGGATCAATAACACACAATATAAGATATATATGCGTTCGTGAACAAGAGTAATAAACTCCAATTCAAACCCTAGGAGATCACGGAAGGAGGTCACGAGCGTTCACGGACTTCCCCAAAAGAAACAAACTGAAATAATATACAACATACTTGAGTATTTCTCAATCATTTTCCTTGTACCTCTCAAGTTAGAAACAAGGAAACAAATACCTGGAATCAGGTGATTGGGTGGAAACAAGTTCCACTGCGATTATTGAGAAAGGTGTTGTACATATCATCAGACTGTTTTATTTTTGTGCTCTTCGCCTTTCTTCGGTTAACCTGTGTCCCTGAAGAATAGGGCATGGCGCTTTTCACATATTCGTCAGATTATTTTCTTTGAGAACTAAATCTTGGACCTCTAGCAATAGGTTCAAGAGGATCTAAATAGATATGGATCCATTTTCAAGATTTAGATTTATCAGAATTATCCTTATAAGTACGGGAAATGTTCTTATTAATACAACAAAAAGTATTGCCAGAAAGAACTTTATCCCTGTGATGATATCTAGAGTAGAGATCATTCTCATAAGGTTTCTGATTTCTTGTGGGCATATGATTCACTGCTTTAGTCGACTAACTTTCTGGTCCATTGACAGTGAAGAGAAGCAAATTACGAAGCTTAGAAATTTGTTTCCTTCTTGCAAAACAATGAATAGCATAGTGATTTTGTTTCCCACAAAAGGTACAGGTTCGTAGAGGTGAAGCAATGATTGGTACCTGATTAAACTTCATACCCATACGAGAAGATTGAAAGTTTTGCAACCTTTTCTTGTCACAATCTTCTTCCAGAAAACATTTCTTCGTATATGGTAATTCCTGAGAATTAGTCACAAAAGAATTTCTCCTTAGGACGGAGTTTTCCTTTTTCAAGGATTTACATTGTTCATGGGCAAGAGTAAGAGATGCACAAAGTTTCTATTTTTCAGCACGAAGTCTGTTGAGATCTGATGAATGAATCTCGAGCAAACATTTTTCTCTAATTGAGTCCTCTTTAACAACTTCCTCAAGAGTACTAATCTTTTCTTGATGTAGAGTAGTTTCTTGTAGAAGTTTCTCAATGTTCTTAGAGAAGGACTTTATGATATTATAGATATCACATTCTCGATTAAGAGACTTTTCAAATTCATCAATGAGCTGATCATGATAATTAAAATCGATGTCTTCAGCTGTATGTTTTGAAATTCTGGCGAGTTCATTTTCAGCTTCTTCCACAGTGTCACATGCCTCATGAGAGGAAGAAATGTCATTATCACATTGAACATTCTTTCTACCTCGGGATTCGGAAGAATCAACTAAGGAATAATCCTTTGAGGTGTTTCCAAGATACTTGACATGGTTAAAAGCTTTAGGAGATATTTTGGTATGCGCAACACAGATTCCATCCACAGTCTCAGATTGCCACAAACACAGACTTGTAAGGTCTTTAACATGTTTGCCTACTCTGAAACCAATTGAAAAGGCGGGGGTCTAACAACCTCACCCAATATTTCGATTAGCAATCTGTATAGACAACTCCGAGTTATTTTCTAGAGAATCAACAAGACTCAATCAATAGAAAAAAAATCTCAAGGAGTTATTATCTCAATCTCTCGATTTGATTTACTCAAGCAAATATGATTCGCGAGTCTAATCAAAGAGAGATAACTTGGATGGTACCAAAGATCAATATCCAAGTGTCAATCGATTTAAATCAACAACCAATAAGGTCGGATATTCTAATCGATTGAACAAAACACAACCTGTATTATTTCAATTATATAACAAAATATAATACGGAATAGAAATAACACAGACACCAGAATTTTGTTAACGAGGAAACCGCAAATGCAGAAAAACCCCGGGACCTAGTCTTGATTAAACATACAGTGTATTAATCCACTACAGACACTATCCTACTCCAAATTAACTTCGGTCTGGAATGTAGTTGAACCCCAACTAATCTCACACTGATCCAAGGTACAGTTATGCTCATACGCCTCTGATCCCAGCAGGTCTATCTCACACAGAAAAGTCTACAGGTAATAGATAAATTCGTCTCCCACGAATAAACCTATAAGTTTTGTTCCGTATTTTGATAAATCAAGGTGAACAGGAACCAATCGATAAAACCAGACTTATATTCCCGAAGAACATCTCAGTTTCATCAATCACCTCACAATAAACTTAATCGACGCAGCAAAGAATATTATTGAGGAATCACAAACAATGAGACGAAGATGTTTGTGACTACTTTTATCTTGCCTATCGGAGATAGAAATCTCAAGCCAATTATTACAATTGTACTCGTACGATAGAAACAGCAAGATCAGATCACACAACTGCAAGAAATGTAGTATCAGTATGGCTTCACAATTACAATGAATTCTTTAAGTCGTTAACCTGGTTTTAAAAGAAGAAAACCAAAGGTTAAAGGAGAATCGACTCTAGATTTAGCAAACTAGTATCACACAAAATGTGTGGGGATTAGGTTTCCTAGTTTCTAGAGTTCTCCCTTATATAATCTTTCAAATCAGGGTTTGCAATCAATATTAGCTTACTAACAAAGCATTTGATATTCACCGTTAGATAAAAACCTGATTAGATACAAGATAATATCTCTCAACCGTTAGATCGAAAACTTAGCTTGCCATACACACATGTACTTGACGTTTTTAGTTCGTGTAACCATACCCAAACGTGTACAATGGTTGGTTCAATATTATCAACCAAATAGTTAGCCAAATGATAACTTTCATATCAACCATATTATTCTTCACCATAACTAGTCCAAATGACTCAAATGAACTAGTTAGAGAGTTGTTAAATTGTTATGAGATCTCAAGTATTACAAGAGACATAATTTAATCAAAAACGATGCGATTCACTCGAATCATTACATGAACTATAAAGCCACGGTTTGCAAAAGCATTCATTAGTAATTTAAGATAAGTTCACGAACAACGTTTCTAGACATAACCTCTTGAGTTCGCGGACTCAAGCTAACCGGTTGAAGTTAATAAACTCCAGCAAAATTTCTCGAGATGAGAACTTTTGCCAGTTCGCGTACTGGATTCGCGGACTTCGCCTGAGCTTCAACTTTAGTAGATATTTTCCTGTTCGAGAACTTACACCAGCTCGTGGACTGGGTTTGCGGACTGAGTTACTGCTCCCGTTTCGGTTCCACTTGATCAACAAAGTTCGCAAACTTCGGTTCAAGTGTTAAGGACTTATACATATATGTGTTTCCACAACAATATTTATATCCCACAATGGTTATATAGTCTAAACTCTCATTTCAATGATTGAAACATTCTCGGAGGGCGTTATATAGTTGTTATTCACAAACTATTTTTCGTTAGAGCGTTTTCCAAAGTGATTGAAACATAACATGAATTTCGTCACTAGGCAAAGATGAACTTGGCTAAAGCAAAAGCTTTACCAACACCCATTTCGAGAAATAGATAAGCGAGATATACTCAGCTCGAAATGTCACATGTGCATATTCTTAGTCTATATAGTAAAACGACTTTTGTCTTATGATAAGAGATATAGTAGATAGACTTTTTAGTGATAGATAAGTTCAAGTCTCCACATACCTTTTAGTCGATGAAAATCCACTGGTTCTTTGAGTATTCCTTCATCTTGTATGATGATCGCCATGGAGTTCTTGATCTCTACTACACTTTCTATCCTAGTCCGAGACCTTAGATATAGTAGACTAGAAATCAAGACTTTATAGTTTTGATCGCTAAGATTGACAAACATGCTTGAGATAGCAATGCATGCGAGTTTGACCGAGCAGTGCTCTAACAGATAACATAGTGAATCTTTTTCCCACAAAACGTACAGGTTCGTGGAAAGGAAGAAATAATTGGCACATGTATTTTCTTCATAGCCATATGAGAAGATTGTAAGTTATTTATACCTTTATTAACAAAATCTTCTTTTGGAGAACACTTCTTCGTATGTGGCAATTCATGAGATTTGGTTATAGAAGAATTTATCCTTAAGACAGAGTTTTCCTTTTCCAACGATTTCAATGTACATGGGCTAGAGTAAGAGATGCACATAGTTTCTCTTTTTCAGCATGAAGTTTGTTGAGATCTGATGAATGAGTCTCGAGCAAACATTTTTCTCTAATTGAGTCATCTTTAATAATATCCTCAAGGGTACTAATATTTTCACGCTGGAGAGTAGTTTCTTGAAGAAGTTTCTCAATATTCTTTGAGAAGGACTTAATGATGTTATAGAGATCATGTTCTCAATCAAGAGACTTTTCAAATTCATCAATGAGCTGATCATGATTATTAAAATCAATATCTTCAGCTGTGTGTTTTGAAATTCTGGTGAGCCCCTTTTCAGCTTCTGTCAGAATGTCACATGCCTCATGAGAGGAAAAAATGTCTTTATCACATTGAACATTCTTTTTACCTCATTATTCGGAAGAATCAACTAAGGAATAATCCTTTGAGGTGTTTCCAAGACACTTGACATGATCAAAAGCTTTAGGAGGCATTTTGGTATGCGCAACCGAAATTTTGTCCACAGACTCATATTGCCATAAACACACACTTGTAAGGTCTTAAACGTGTTTTCTTGCTCTAATACCAATTGAAAAAGTGGGGCTCTAACAACCTCACCCAATATTTCGATTTGCAATCTGTATGGACAACTCCGAGTTGTTTTATAGAGAATCAACTAGACCCAATCAATAGAAAATTCTCAAGGAGTTATTATCTCAATCTCTCAATTTTATTTACTCAAGCAAATATAATTCGCGAGTCTTAATCAAAGAGAGATAACTTGGATGGTACCAAAGACCAACATCCAAGTGTCAATCAATTTAAATCAACAACCAATAAGGTCGGATATTCTAATTGATTGAACAACGCAAAACATGTATTATTTCAATTATATAACAAAATGTAATGCGGAAAAGAAATAACACAGACACCATAATTTTGTTAACGAGGAAACCGCAAATGCAGAAAAACCTCGGGACCTAGTCCAGATTAAACATACACTGTATTAAGCCGCTAAAGACAATAACCTAATCCAAATTAACTTCGGTCTGGACTGTGGTTGAACCCCAATCAATCTCACACTGATCCAAGGTACAGTTATGCTCCAATGCCTCTAATCCCAGCAGGATACAGCGCACTTGATTCCCTTAGCTGATCTCACCCACAACCAAGAGTTGCTACGACCCACAATCGAAGACTTTAGCAAACAAATCTGTCTCACACAGAAAAGTCTACAAGATATATAAATTCGTCTCCCACGAATAAACCTATGAGTTTTGTTCCGTCTTTTGATAAATCAAGGTAAACAGGAACCAATCAATAAAACCAGACTTATATTCCCGAAGAACAACTCAGTTTTATCAATCACCTCACAATAGTCTTAATCGACGCAGCGAAAAAAGATATTGTGGAATCACAAATGATGAGACGAAAACGTTTGTGATTACTTTTATATCTTGCCTATCGGAGATATAAATCTCAAGCCAATTATTACAATTTTACTCGTATGATAGAAACAGCAAGATCAGATCACACAACTACAAGAAAAGTAGTATTGGTCTGGCTTCACAATCCCAATAAAGTTTTAAGTCGTTAACCTGGTTTTAGAAAAATAAAACCAAAGGTTAAAGGAGAATCGACTCTAGCTTAGCAAACTAGTATCACACAGAATGTGTGGGATTATGTTTCTCATTTGCTAGAGTTCTCCCTTATATAGTCTTTCAAATCAGGGTTTGCAATCAATGTTAGCTTAGTAACAAAGCATTCAATATTCACCGTTAGATGAAAACCTGATTAGATACAAGCTAATATATCTCAATCGTTAGATCGAAAATTTAGCTTATCATACACACATGTACTTGACGATTTTGAGTTTGTGTAACCTTACCCAAACGTGTACAATAGTTGGTTCAATATTAATCAACCAAATGGTTAGCCAAATGATAACTTTCATATCAACCATATTTTTCTTCACCATAAATAGTCCAAATGACTCAAATGAACTAGTTAGAGAGTTGTTCAATTTCTATGAGATCTTATGTACTACACAAAAAACAATTGAAGCAAAAACGATGTGATTCACTCGAATCGATTCATGACCTATAAAGCCACGGTTTGCAATAACATTCCTTAGATAATTTAGATAAGTTCACGAACATCGTTTTTATACATAACCACTCAAGTTCGCGGGCTGGGTTTGCGGATTCAAGTAATCGGTTGGAGTTCACAAACTCCAGCAGAAATTCTCGGGTTCGAGAACTTCCGTCAGTTCGCGGACTGAAACCGAGCTACAACTCCAGCAGAAATTCTCTGGTTCGAGAACTACGCACGTTCGCAGACTGAGTTCGCGGACTGGGTTGACTGCTCAAGTTCCGATTTTCACTTGATCAACAAAGTTCACAAACTTCGGTTCAAGTGCTAAGGACTTATACATATATGTGTTACCACGACAATGTTTATATCCCCCAGTGGTTATATTGTCTAAACTCTCATTTCAATCATTGAAACATTCTCATAGGACGTCATATAGTTGTTATTCACAAACTAGTTTTCGTTAAAGCAATTTTAAAGTGATTTAAACATAACATGAGGCAAAGATGAACTTGGCTAAAGCGAAAGATTTACCAACACAAATTTCGAGAAATAGATAAGCGACATATACTCAGCTTAAAATGTCACATGTGTATATCTTTAGTCTATATAGTAAAACGACTTTTGTCTCAAGATAGGAGATAGAGTAGATAGACTTTTGAGTGATAGATAAGTTCAAGTCTCCACATACCTTTTAGTCGATGAAGATCCACTGGTTCCTTGAGTAGTACTTCATCTTGTATGATGATTTCCATGGAGTTCTTGAGCTCAACTACACTTTCTATCCTAGTCCGAGACCTTAGATATAGTAGACTAGAAATCAAGACTTTATAGTTTTGATCACTAACATTGACAAACATGCTTGATATAGCAACGCATGCGAGTTCGACCGAGAAATGTTCTAACACAGACAACCAGAGGTTTTAACTTTGATTGTAACCATAAGATTAGCATATATGCTGCTCACGTCTCAAGGTGTTGGTTGAGAATAATTTGGGTCGAACATAAATATATCTTACAGAGCGAATTGCAGTTGACTGCACTTTAAATAAGAAGTATCCTTTTGGAGTGCATGGCTTGATAAAAATCGCATATTATATTAGCTAAGGATATGATAGTCCCACATGGAGTAAGCGGGATTCCATTTGGTGATTAATAAGCTAGGATCTCTCTTTATATATCATTGAGACCTTTTAAGTCAATTCCCCACACCTGATGCACATAGGCCAGGTGGGTCTATAAGAGTTTGAGAAAAAAGTAGTTATGGACGTCACTCATTTTAGGGCGCAGGTGGAGCAGGCAAGGCAAAAAATGAGCCTCATGGTAGAGTTAGTACTACCATTCTCAGTAACTCAGGTGGAGCAGCGCTCAAAGTGGGGAAGACAATGCTCAAGGTGGAGTAGGGTTCTAGAGTGTGTAGTGATACTTCGATATATAACATTGTTATCTGAGTCCAAGTGGGGCTATAGGAGATCTAGGGGATAGTGGTTATGGACGTCACCCGGTTAAGGCGCATGTGGCACCAGACTTACGGTGAAGCAGGCAAGGACCAATGTAACCAAAATATCAGGTGGAGCATGGCTCAAAGTAGGCAAGGCAATGCTCAAGGCTGAGTAGGGTTTCATGGAGCATAGTGACGCTTACCGTGTTCGATGGATAACATAATATGAATGACGATATTTCGGTGAAGTGTGATTGAGTTTGTGAAGTGGTTTAATATCGTCAAGTTGGATATTATTGGAGTGTGTGGCCCGATAAAAACCACATATGGGATTAACTAAATATAGTCCCACTCCCACATGGAGCAAATGGGATTCCAAATGGTGATTAATAAGCTAAACTCTCTCCTTATATAGCTTTGATACCTTTTAAGTTAACATCCTACACCTGGTGCACATAGATGGTCAAATAGGGATACTATTGGTGCTATGTGGTGGGGCATGAAATGGGTCCGGAAATTCATAGATCCTAATATATCTGGCACTAGAATTTGTTTATTTTTTGGTAAAAACTTATACAGAAGCACGAGAGTGTTTTTTTATATATTTATTTTTTGGTAAAAATTTAATTCTATACACACGGGAAATCAAAAAAAGTGAAGATTTGCAACAAAATATCATTACATCCTCAAGTAAAAATATCCAACCCGGTCAATACCAAATAGTACATAATAGAACTCTATAAGCCACTTTTCAAACTTAAGTATATGGCGATATAATCAATCAATATATAATTAACTTTTTCAATCTATGACACTTTTCTTGGAATATTCTAGTTGCTAGTCTTAAAATAGCTCTGCGAATCGGTTGACTCAGGCGAAAAATCGGCTTTGACTCAGATTAAAAAAAATTCGATTCTCACAAATTGCTTCATTAATTCAAGTATCTCAGGTATTTTCTTCGATCTAGGTCGATGATCGGTGTCAATAATACTATCTTTTGTTATCATTAATCAATAAATATGTCGGAAAATAAATCAGGTGAGTTTTCTGGATCTCATTCAAATCCAGATACTTCACCTGAAGAGCTTCATCATAAATCTTCTGATTTTGTTTCGTTCATTCCGGATGAGGACATGGATGAAAGTTTGGAGGAATGGAAATATAGTTTGATAGGGCGTTTGGACCTAGTTAAGATCAAGTTTGCAGTTGCTGAATCATCTTTGAGGAGGCAATGGACAACTTCAGGTAAATTTCAGCTAATACCAATTGGAAAAGGGTATTTCATTATTAAGCTAGAGAATGATCTTGATATGAATTTGATATGGAATGGTGATTGGGAGGTTGAATCACAAATACTTAAGTTAAGAAAATGGGAGCCTAATTTTAATCCTGAGACACAAAGAACATATATGGCTTATGTGTGGGTGCAACTTCCAGGACTAAGCATAGAATACTGGAAGGAAAAGATTTTAATGAACATTGCAAAAGCTTTAGGTAGACCAATTAAAGTTGATGAAACTACTCTTAAAAAGGAATCATGATACTATGCAAATATACTGGTGGAAATGGATTTGGCTAAAGAAATTCCTAGTAAAATCTGTGTAAAATCTAAGTATGGTACCTTTGAGAAAACAGTTAATATACCAAACATGCCTAAGTTTTGTTATCACTGCAAAATTGTTGGACACAACACTGCAGAATGCAGAAATAAGAAGAGAGAAGACAAATATTCAACTGGTGAAGTGGTGAATCAACCTAAACAGGTTTGGAAAGTTGTAACAAAAAAGAAGCAAATTCAGATAGGATTTGATATCTGTCAATCTGAGATTCCTTCTACATCAAAGGCAAGTGATCATGTTTCCCCTTCAGTAAATGAATTGGTATCCACACCTATCATTTCTAATAATTCAGGTAAATTTCAAATGCTACAGGATTTAAATGAAGATATTTTCACTTCCAACATTGAGTTTCCAGCTTTATTTGTAGAAAAGCTTTTAAGTGTTGCTGCTAGTGATACCACTATAAATAATAACACATTATACCTCCCATAGGTAGTAAATTTAATAGTGATAATGCCCCTAAAGGTAAGACAAAAGCCATACCAGATAGCACAGTGACTACTAGAAAGCAAGATGCAAATTTGGGGGTAAATGGTGGTAAAATAGAGATATTGAGAAGAAATACTTCTCAGTCTCAACCTTCTAAATGAGAGTAGTTTTCTGGAATCTCAGAGGCCTG
Organism: Papaver bracteatum; assembly: GCA_023529315.1. Taxonomy (NCBI): domain Eukaryota; kingdom Viridiplantae; phylum Streptophyta; class Magnoliopsida; order Ranunculales; family Papaveraceae; genus Papaver; species Papaver bracteatum. Next base: position 3,140,883 of record JAJJWX010004171.1, on the reverse strand, counting down.
AGAAGAATCAAGGCTAGAGATAAACTTAGGAATTTAGTAAGACCTTTTAATCCTTCTTTAGTAATTCTTGCAGAACCAAAAGTGCACTATTCTGTAGATTTCTGCAAAAAATTGAAGTTATCTGGAATGCACTATGAAGCAGTACACAATTCAATGGATGATAATAAAGGTAATATTTGGATCATGTGGAACTCATCAATTCAGAAACCAAAGCTTGTTTTCTTATCTGAACAATCAATTACAGTGGAAGTTGGATATTCTTTAATTACTGGTATTCATGCTGCTTCCTTAACAATAAATAGAAGAAGTTTGTGGAAAGATTTGGTTGCTCTCAGTGCACTAAATAAACCTTGGTTGGTAATAGGGGACTTCAACACAGTTATTAGTGAAGATGAAAAGAAATAAGGTCTAAAACCTTTACCAAATTCAATGTTGGAGTTTAATAATTGCTTGCACAGCTGTGGTCTTATCCAAGCTCCAAAAAATGGGCTGGAATTTTCATGGTGTAACAATAGAGATGGAAAAAAGAGAATTGTGTGTAATTTGGATAGAGCTTTATTTAATGATAAATGGTTAGAAAATTTCTCTAGTTGGGGATATAAAGTGGGGAGTAGGGGGATTTCAGACCACATTGTTTTATATGGAGGCTCAACTGATATTCCAAAACCAAAAAATACTCCTTTTAGAGCTTTGAAGGCTTGGAAAAATCATCCTGATTTTATTAAAGTTGTATATAATTCTTGGGGAAAGTATCAGGAAGGTAATCCTATCTTTGTCTTTATGAGTCAAATTGAAAAGATTAAAAAATGACTTGAAGGAATGGAATTGGTCAGTATTTGGTGATGTTAATAAGAAGTTGAAAAATATTGAAGAGGAAGTCAAATTAGCCACAGCTGCATCAGATAGTAATCCTTCTAACTTAAATCTTTTAAATGATCTGGTTACTGCAAGGGGTAGACAAGAGGTGCTATTCCAGCAACAAAGGGAGATAGTGCAACAAAAGTCTAGAGTTAATTGGTTAAGGGATGGTGCTTCTAACTCAAGATATTTTCATATACAGATGAAGTTAAGACAAGCACACAGTATGATTACTGAGCTTGAAAATGTTGATGGAAATATGCTCACAGACCAAAGGGAGATTGCAGATGAACTGGTAAAACATTATGAAGAAAAATTCAAATATAAAGAAGTGAATATGGATGAGAACATCTTTGAAAGTGTGCCTCATGTTATTACAAGTGAAGACAGTTATATGATTAATGCAACTCCTACTGATGAAGAAATTAAGAGTGCATTTTTTGGTTTGAATCCTGAAAGTGCTCCTGGTCCTAATGGTTTTGCAGGATGGTTTTATAAGTTTTCTTGGGAAATAATTGGTATGGAATTCTCTAAGGCTGTTAAATTTTGCTGGAATAAAGGTTTCATACCTAATGGTCTAAATGCTAATTTTTTAAAACTACTCCCCAAGGTGAAGAATGCAAAAAAAGGTAAGCAGTTCAGACATATTGGATTGATGAATTTTAGTTTCAAAGTGTTTACTAAAATTTGGGTTTCAAGGTTGGAAAAGATTGTAAACAAAATGGTAACCAGACAACAAGGAGCTTTCATTAAAGGGAGAACAATTCAAGATCAGGTGGCCCTGGCTTCAGAAATGATAAATGAACTTGAAACAAAAAGGAGAGGTGGTAATTTTGGTTTAAAGCTTGACATAACATAGGCTTATGATTCACTTAGCTGGAAATTTTTGTTTAAAGTATTGCATAAATTTGGGCTATCAGATAAAGGTTTGCACTGGCTGCAAGTGCTATTACAGTCTGCTAGAATCTCTGTGCTAGTTAATGGAGGTCCTGAAGGATACTTTGCAGTGGGTAGAGGATTAAGACAGGGTGACCCACTGTCACCTTTGTTTTTTTTCATTGCTGAAGATCTTCTGAGCAGAAATATCACAAAAAATGATTCAAGAAGGGGAATTGAAGGCTATGGTGAATAGAGGAGGAGCTCAACCTTCCCACATCTTTTTTGCAGATGACATCTTTCTTTTTTGTAATGGGGAAAAAATAAATGTTAAAAAGCTAATGGATCTGCTTAACAAATATCAAGTTGCTTCTGGTCAACAAGTAAATCTTGAGAAGAGTAAATGCTTTATGGGTGGAACTAGTCAAAACATAAAAGTTCAAATATCTGAAGAATGCAATGTTCTGTTAGCTGAATTCCCAGATAAATACTTGGGGTGTATGGTTGGTCCAAGGGAGTGTTAAAACTAAAAATGTGTGGAATGTGGTTGACATGATGCAAGAAAGGTTAGCAGGGTGGATTGGGAAGGTGCTCTCTTTTCAATAAAGGCTCATTTTGGTGAAGTTTGTTTTGAGTAGCTTCCCAATATATTCAATGTCAGTTTATAAATAGCCAAAAAGGGTAATAGAGGAGTGTGAAAGAATAATAAGGAATTTTTTAAGGTCAGGGGACCCTGCAACAAGAAAAATGGTGACACTAAATTGGAATAAGACTTGCTCTCCAATAAGTGAAGGTGGTCTGGGCTTAAGAAGACTCAAGATCATAAATAAAGCTCTTTTAATGAAGCTACTGTGGAGAATTCAAACTGGTAATGATGAATGGTCTAAATGTTTTATAGCAAAATACAAAAATAAAAGTGGAGAATGGATTACATATTACAAGAAATCTTCTATATGGCCAGGCTTAAAGGGGATAATAGGAGCAATGGAGGAAAATACTAGATGGCTTGTGGGTGATGGTCACAATATTCTTGCTTGGAAAGATAAATGGGTGAAGGAGACAACATTACAAGAATTGTACCCTGACAATCAGTATATTCTGCAGTTTCCAGAAATGAAAGTGTCAAATTTATTGCTGGATGGTGAATGGGTAGTCCCTACTAAATTATTGGAAATGATTAATCTTGATGATCTACCAGTGGTGGGTGAAGGTGGGGACAGGAAAGTATGGACTGGAACTATTACAGGGAATTTTACAGTAGCTTCAGCTGTAGAGGTCTTGAGGAAGAAATTTCCAACTATCCATTGGGCAAAATAGGTGTGGCATAGGTCTATTCATCCTAGTATTTCTAGTAACATTTGGAAACTGGGTAGAAATATCTGTGCAACTGATGAAAATATGAAGAGAAGACAGTTTCAGATGGCTTCAAGATGTATTTTATGCAGATTAAAAGAGGAAACAAGGGACCATATTCTTTGGTATTGTAACTACAGTCATATCATTTGGAGCTGGCTTGCTGGTATCTTTAATTTCAAGAACCCCACTTACTTTGAAGAGATATTTCAGATGGCAAAAGGTAAAAGTCCAGCTATGAAAGAAGTTTGGCTGATGTGTGCTTGTGTAACTATGAAAGAACTATGGTTCTTGAGAAATAATTGCATTTATGTGGAAGGTAAAAGTGATGTAAATACTTCAAAGGAGAGAATCTTGAATGTCATCAATGACTGTGACATCAGAATGAGAGCACATATGTGGAACAACCAATATGACCTGCAAGTTCTTAAAAGCTTGGGACTAAAAACCAGAAGTGTGAAGAGTATGATAGCTAAGCAAGTTTTTTTCAAGTTACCAAGCCAGGGTAAAATTTTACTATGATGTGATGGGGCCTCCAGAGGAAACCCTGGTAATGCTGGGTATGGGATAGTAGGCAGAGATCACACAGGTGATTGTGTGGTTGCTATCTCAGGAGGTTTGGGATTTTGTACCAATTATTATGCAGAAGTTCTTGCTGTTATAGTGGCAGGGGAATGGGCAGTTCAGAAGGGCTTTAAAGAGTTGGTTTTTAACACAGATTCTCAAGCTGTCATCAATGCATTTCACTCAAAGAAAATGCCCTGGTTTGCAATAACAAGGTGGGAGAGAATTTGTGCTGCTGTGTCTTCTTGGAGCCTTCATCACTGTTACAGAGAAGTTAACTTCTCTGCAGACAACATGGAAAAAAAGGGAGATGGGCTATGCAGGGGAGAAAAAAGGGTATATTGCTACAAACCATAGTTCTTGGGCTGTCTGGAAAGCCCAGAAAAAAACTATTTTAGATTTTGTTAAAAAATCATAATGGGCTTCTGTATGACTCTTTCTGTCTTGTTTGTACTTATAATTTTTCATTCTTTTGAGTTGTATCCTTTTTGAACAGCCTTGAGCATTAATAAAATTTATATTGTTAAGCAAAAAAAAAAAAAAAAACTTAAGTATACAGAAATGGAATTTCATACGTCACTTTTCATTATATTTGTGATAGCATGTTAACGACTAACAAAGCATAATCAAACAAGCTATAATATGAACACAAGATATAAAGAACATGAAAGTAAACAAAAACACAACTATGTAACGTGGTTCGGCCATGAAGACTTAAATCCACGATGTGAAAGTATCAGTTTTAGTAATATTTCTCAAGGTCGTACCCCTTCTTTCTCAAGATTACAAGTATTTTTCCTTATTTAACTCTTTCTCTTTATCTTTATCAACCTCTATACTGTATTCCTAACTCTCATGAACGTCTATCTCCTCTTACATGATAAGGTGTTTCCTAACTTATAACAATATGATACATCGGCTTCGGACAGGTTCCTTGTAACTCCACTTCGAAATGCATCGTATTTCTCCTTCGTCAGGTGGTACCTTTGATCACCCTTCATCCGAGTCTCTGACACGAGTCCGTGAACGTGCGTAGTTCTCGAACCCAAGAATTTCTGCTGGAGTTGTCTCTCGGTTTCAGTCCGCGAACTGACGGAAGTTCTCGAACCTGAGAATTTCTCTACTGGAGTTTGTGAACTCCAACTGGTTACTTGATTCCGCGAACTTGAGTGGTTATGTCTAAAAACGATATTCGTGAACTTATCTAAATTATCTAAGGAATGATATTGCAAACCTTGACTTTATAGTTCATGAATCGATTCGAGTGAATCACATCGTTTTTGCTTTAATTGTATCTTGTGTAGTACATAAGATCTCATAGCAATTGAATAACTCTTTAACTAGTTCATTTGAGTCATTTGGACTAGTTATGGTGAAGAAGAATATGGTTGATATGAAAGTTATCATTTGGCTAACCATTTGGTTGACTAATATTGAACCAACTATTGTACACGTTTGGGTACGGTTACAAAAACCCAAAATCATCAAGTACATGTGTGTATGATAAGCTAAGTTTTCGATCTAACAGTTGAGAGATATTAACTTGTATCTAATCAGGTTTTCATATAACGGTGAATATTGAATGCTTTGTTACTAAGCTAACATTGATTGCAAACCCTGGTTTGAAAGACTATATAAGGGAGAACACTAGAAACTGGGAAACCTAATCCCCACACATTCTGTGTGATACTAGTTTGCTAAGATAGAGTCGATTCTCCTTTAACCTTTGGTTTTCTTCTTCTAAAACCAGGTTCATTGGGATTGTGAAGCTAGGCCGATACTGCTTTTCTTGTAGTTGTGTGATCTGATCTTGTTGTTTCTATCATACGAGTACAATTGTAATAATTGGCTTGAGATTTCTATCTCCGATAGGCAAGATATATAAGTAATCACAAACATCTTCCTCTCATCGTTTGTGATTCTACAATATCTTTTTTCGCTGCGTCGATTAAGACTATTGTGAGGTGATTGATAAAACTGAGCTGTTCTTCGGGAATATAAGTCTGGTTTTATTGATTGGTTCATGTTTACCTTAATTTATCAAAAGACGGAACAAAACTCATAGGTTTATTCGTGGGAGACGAATTTATCTATCTTGTAGACTTTTATGTGTGAGACATATTTGTTTGCTAAAGTCTTCGACTTTGGGTCGTAGAAACTCTTGGTTGTGGGTGAGATCATCGAAGGGAATCAAGTGCGCATTATCCTGCTGGGATCAATGGAGTAGGAGCATAACTGTACCTTGGATCAGTGTGAGATTGATTGGGTTTCAACTACAGTCCAGACCGAAGTTAATTTGGAGTAGGCTAGTGTCTTTAGCGGCTTAATACAGTGTATGTTTAATATGGACTAGGTCCCGGGATTTTTCTTCATTTGCGGTTTCCTCGTTAACAAAATTCTGGTGTCTGTGTTATTTCTTTTCCGCATTATATTTTGTTATATAATTGAAATAATACAGGTTGTGCGTTGTTCAATCAATTAGAATATCCGACCTTATTGGTTGTTTATTTAAATTGATTGGCACTTGGATATTGGTCTTTGGTACCATCCAAGTTATCTCTCTTTGATTATGAATCGTGAATTGTATTTGCTTGAGTAAATCAAATTGAGATATTGAGATAATAACTCCTTGAGTATTTTCTATTGATTGAGTCTAGTTGATTCTCTAGAAAACAACTCGGAGTTGTCCATACAGATTGTTAATCGAAATATTGGGTGAGGTTGTTAGACCCCTGCTTTTTCAGTCTGCATTTCTCATATTTATTTGTTTATGTATCATTTTATTTTACTTTTTGATACATGACATGTGTTTTCCTCCTAGAAGATCTAAAGTTAGTGAGCCTTACCCGTAGATCTTACCCATCCCAATCCCCATAAATTATAATTTTATATGAAGGAGTTTTTACGAGATCTCAAACTCTAGTGTAAAGACTTGAATGACCTCAAGTGACAAGTATGAGAGCCAGGTTTCTGTCCAACTGGGCTAATCCTTATTAGTTAGTTTGTGCATGTGTCTCATTTGTTGTGAGTGTTGGGTGGTCATAAATAAAGGTGTAAATTGGGTTGTGCACTACCACAACCCAGCACAACATGTTAAAATTCGAGCCCAACACATGACTTAGCCCAGCAACGAGCAACATATATGGTAGTTTTGTGGGTTGTGCTGGTCCAGACTAACTGCCACAGTGGGGTTGTATATCATGCGGCACGGATAAGCACGTGGCACAACACAATACTTTAAGAAAGCACGTCATAACATGCATAAAACACTACACCCTATACACAACACATCCTATTTTGTGTATATTCACAAAAAAAAATCTTTATTCTAGCCAAGTTTTGACCTATTATCTTCGTTAGGGCAACTCCAATGAGAAGTAAAATTATCCATAAGTCTTGGATAATCCACTAGATATGGACCAAAAAACGCTATTATGGTGTTTTCAAGAGTCCACAAAGCCATCAAGTCCTTTAGGAACTCCACAGATTTGAGGGGGTTGATGTAGAGGGTCCATTCGATAACTGGATGACCGGATAAGTGTCCGGATGTATTTATTTTTTTATTATTTTTTCTCCAATCAACAAACATCATTTTTCTTGTCAGGCCACTCAATGACCGGTGAAAGTTTTATTATTTTGATTGATATAAATAGCAACTGAAATATGTGTTCCTAAAGCATAACAACGGTTTTTGTGTCATTTTGAAACGTTTTTTTACTGTTGCAAATTTCAGATTCAGAGATCCCACTAAAATTCAGCTGGATGATTTTTTTTTTTTTTTTTTTTTTTAATACGGACTAAGAGTAGCCGGATGGACTAACATTTTGTTTGTGTTTCCACGGTGGGTTTTGTCTCCACTAAATACCGAGGGTCCGTATATATATGGATACTCTTTAGCTTGTGTATGTTTTTAGCTCCATATCATAGGAGTTTCCCTTATGTTGACTTATTTCTATAACAACGCATATAATACCTAAACATTTGGATATGTTTTTTAGAATACATAAAATAAATGTATCTGACACGGAAAAACATGGCGCATCACATTTATATTTCTAGCATAGTACAACACCCTGTCTAACATGGCACAGGACGGTACGCCAGAACCCCGACACAACACAACACACATCAAGCTAAACATATGACTTTGTGGGATGGGTTGTCTTGTGGAGGCCCGACACATTTTACACCTATAGTCATCAAGATTTATCGTTGGATTTCGAATTCAATGTCCTAACGGTTTCTGGAAACTCAATATTACTTGGATTATAATTCCTCGGCAAAAGAAATTCTCATGTTCTAAATCTATAGAATAAGAAAACGTTGCCTCTGTCTGGGAATAGATCTACCGTCCAAAATAGGTGGGACAAATCCGTACGTCCATAGATGCTGATTGAGTAATTCCATCTAATTCGCTAGCTAACTCCCGCTATCTCTGTATAAACAGATTCCTAACCTATAAGGGATTCCTAATTTAACTAATCGCTAATCGAGTAAACCACTAGATTCCTAGCTAACTTAAAAGAAATTCCTAACTTAGCATCAAAATATAGTTTTTTAAAGTTTTAATGATTCTTGGATACTCAACTTTCGATCCGCAAATACGCCCTGTGATCTTCGTATGATTTTCTTCTTCTTAACGTCTTCGAATACTTTTTTTTAATGCCAATAACGTCATAGATATTAAACGAAGGAAAGAATACCAAAAAAACATTTTTACGGCTGTTTGTTTCATCCCATGTATATATACTTTGGCTAATCAATTACATTTTTCTCCAGTATATCGACGGAAAACCTCTAAAATTGAACGAACTAGCATTAGAACACAGGTAAAATTTCTAAACAATTAGCTTATTCTAATATATGAGGTACGCATAACGCATTAAATTATGTAATTAAATCAACCATCCTTCCCCTTTATTGAGTAATCTTAACTGCCATTAGATAAGCATCATGGTATATAATACGATGCTGAGCTAGAACATGTAGGAGAGAAATATGGATCTGGAAACAAGCTCAGCAAGCGGATTAAAAACTGTCTTATTGAAGTTTTGATGCAGCTGGTTGAAAACCATTGTAAAGCCCGAGCTGCAGTGATTGATGCGATGGTTGATGCATTCATGGTTGATTTTTTTATTTTTAAGAGTAGATGGAATTTCTGTTGGCAAGAATATATTCATTTTCGAGGAATACAACATACTCCTAACGACCATTAATTTAAACTGAGTGTGCATAATTTCCGACTTCTAATGCCAGTACCGGCGGTCAAATGTTATGGCCTTGGTGGGTGCCCCAAGAGCAATATTAAATCTCAATGTGCCATTTCCTCATGGTTCACTAACCTTTATAACTTAAGGAAATGTACCACACTGTGTGTGCATTACGACCAACTAATCATGTCATGAACAAGGGAGATATTGTATAAAAAATCACAAGTATTCCAAACAAGCGTACAACTTCCAACTCTCATTAGTCTAACATACGGTATTAGATAGTACTATGATGGGCGGAGAAGGGTTTACTATTAAATGCAATTCTGGTTAATTTTCGTTTTTTTATCAACTATTTGAATCGATTTTCGTGTTAATGTGTGTATCTTGGTGACGTGTCACTATATTGCGTGAATTCAAAGAAAATACCCGTGAGATGGGTCGTGGCAAGGGAATTTCAATTGTAGGTGTTCATCTCAGTATTTGATCTCCTAAAGGTGAGCCGAGCTCCTAAAGGTGAGATACTGAGATGGGTCGTTGCAACTTGCAAAGGATTTTAAGTGTTCCTGACGGTCATAGGGAAAGATTAGAGAGTTTGAAAGGTATATATGATTCCATTTATATTGGTTAAGATATGGTAATGGGTCCTGGTGGTGGTGCACCTGCTAGCGAATACCGAGTTTAGAAGAGTAAGTACTGATTAAATGTAGTAAGTTTAGAAAATTAGTAATTTTAAGTTACGACCCAAGCTAACCTTAAAAGAAAAAGGAACCAGACTCCGACGTCGGGGGCAGACCTCAAAATTAGAAGAAACTAAACCTTTTTTATTAATATGGTTAGCGCAAAGTTCAAACCTCTAATGTGAGACTTCAACCCCCAGCTGAAAAACTACTTCTTAGCTTAACCAAACCGACATAACCTAAACTGAAGGTTCCGACTAACCAAAGTGGAAGAAACAAAACTCTTGGCTTATTCTAACCAACTATACCGTAAAGATAACAACCATAAAAAGGTTGAGCCCCGGCCATAGGCCGGGGTGATACCCAGTCCCTCTACATATAGACATACCTAGTCACCCTTGTTATGCCACAGCTTTTCTATAATTTATGTGGACGACCAAACACTAAAACACACATGAGAAGCATACCAGAGATGAGTTCGTCATGTAGATATCTTCAGTCACCATCTCATCAAGGATGGTTGGTTGTCTATATTCTTCTTCACGAGTATCCAGAATCATGGAGGTGGAAATATGGGGATTGCTTTTTATGGAATCCTGTATCATTGAAGAAAATATTGTTACCTTCTCTACACAGTATTACCCATCCTAAGGGCCGTATTTATGTGGAAAGTGGTTTGTTGTCCGCACCTCCAACAATTAATCCTATAGTCGACAATGATTCCTCCGTGGTCTTCTTCCTCCTTTCTATACGTGATGTGTATTCACTTGAGTACATCATCGTGTTTTGCCGCCCTGGAGACAAGCATTGGAGAATTCAGATGCTACCCGACGAAGTAATTCCCAAATCCATAGCTTGGTTCAGAGGAAAATTGCATGTTCTGTGCGACGAGAATATGCAACTTGTCATTGAAAAACAACTTGGGTCTGATGACGAAATGTCCCTCTCTATAATGGAATTTTCAGTAGCACAACACGCATTAGCATTTGATATTAACAAAAAAATAAATATTTTACAATCACGTGATGAACTATTTGCAGTTGTTATAGATTATCATGTAGACGTTGGACGTTACGAGGAAATCACTAGTTTCCAAGTGTTCAGGATGAATTTTTCTTTGAAGGTTTGGGAAAAAGTTAAAAGTTTGGGTGATCATGTTCTATCTCTCGGAGGAAGGACTGTAGCTTCTTGTTCTGCAGCTGATTTTGGGTTTTACACAAGGACGTGTGTATTTCACCCTGCCCGAGGATAAAATAGTGTATATGTTTGATCCACAAGGTGGTACTATTTCCTTTGATAGAACATTTTCAGAACCAACGAAACGATGTTTCCAGGCAGAATGGGTGGAAATGCCTACGTCTGTAAGGTAAATACTCTTGAGAACAATTTTTATTTCCTTTTCCATCTTTCTCAGTAATATTGTGTAACAGTGATTTTGTCGTTTGAATTACAGAGTTAACGCTAATGAAGCTGTCAACGTAGAAGCAGACCAAAACATAAATAGTAGTGTAGATAGTGATAAAAAGGAGTGGAACAAGAGTAAAGAGGGAACCAAAATACTAAAATCAGGCACCTGGGGTAGTCTTGACATGGACATCATAGAGTTAATTGCAAGTTATCTACATACAGTAGATTACATACATTTCCGAGCAGTTTGTAAAACACATCGATTGGTGGCTCCTATGTGCAAGAGAACCGCGCTAGAGATATCACATACTACATCTTTATCTCCATGGCTGATTTTGCATCAAAACAATAAGGATTGTGTTTACAGATTCATAAATCCAATGCATAATAACGAGGCATATCTCATCAATCTCTCTGAATCCTTATTAGATGCTACAATTCATTGTTCAAAAGGTGGTTGGCTACTAATGTCTAAGTCATGCAAAAGAAACTTGTTCTTTTTCAATCCCTTCACAAGAAATGTGATAAGACTACCCGAGTTTCCATTATACTGGTGCAACTTCCAGGGTATATCATTCTCGTCCATACCTACTTCTTCAGACTGTACGGTATTTGCCATCAGCGGACGTAATTCAAACTATGTTAACACCTCCTCCATCTCAAGGGGATATGATTTTTGGGACAATTCGTCCACCTCAGACGGAAACTACTTGAGATTTAATCTGTGTCGAACTAATCCATTTTTTCTCGATGGGTGTTTTTACTGCTTAGATACGCGCGGAATTTTAGGAATCTACGATTTGCAGAGTAAACATAGTTGGAAAGTTCTTGACAAGTTAGTGCCGCCTTGTACTTCTTACCATCAGAGTTTTTTGGTGGAATGCGAAGGGCAACTTCTCTCTGTATTTGTAAAACCTCTTAAGACGAGGCCGGTTCAAATCTTCAAGCTACTCCCGTCTAAAGAGACTGACGAGCAGGTTTGGGCTGAAGTTACAGATCTAGGGAAATATATGTTGTTCGTCAGTCATACTTCATATATCGCAGCAATCGCTCCAGTTAGTCGCATGAAGAATAAAATATACTTCCCAAGATTACACAACGAACGGATTGTTTTCTTCTCGCTGGATACATGTAGGTATCAGACACTCCTCCTAACTGGCAGCCAATGCTCTTCAAATTTTTACAGCACCAAAAAACATTTATACTGTACATGGATTGAACCTAACTGGTCAGGTACTACAGCTACAGAACTTGTTTGGTCATAAACTTTGATCAGTCAACGAGTGTGTCAGGGGACTCAGTAGCTTGTTTCACTTTACTTTTGGCAAAAGAGCTTGGTACTCCTAGCTAGCTGTTTCTTCCTGATTAATCCATTATGTATATATAAACAGCTTACTTCTGTATCAGAATTCCAACTTTATCTTCTCTAGTTAGACTGCCTTCATGGTTTCTATCGAAGCTTACTCGGCTCACTATATCCAAGTCTACCAGTATTTTGGTTGTTCTTGTACTTTTATTTTCTTTTTGATGCAAAGAAATGCTTAATTTTAGCAAGGAATAGTTACCATCCCATTTATACAGAATACCCGAGTTTTGGACTTCTTTTTCTTGGTATATTTAGTCATCTTGTTGGTGAATTCCATTGACCCTAGAGACTTGTCACCGTTCTCTCTGTTTCCTCAGGTAATTCTTATTCCTCCTGATTACATAAAATCAGAACAAAAACTTTGCTCCATCTCTATTAACCACATGAATAGGTTAACCAGTACGCGAAACCCCCACTGATAACACGCATCTTTTGTGGGTCTCTGCCGTAGGATACATGCCTCAATCACCAGTCTAAGATAAACCAATGATCTTTATATGAAAGTATACAGTGTTCTTTACAATTCAGTGACCAGTCAATACACAAAAATCTCTGTTAGCATATGCCACTTTTTTTTTCTTGTCCAGAAGATGCTAAACAAATAAATAGGAAAAGAACTCGAGGAGTACGAGACTCTGAGGGACTCAATTGAGAAATATTCTGTGTGGGTGTCATGTCTGCTAGAGTTACTGTTGCGACATAAATGAAGATGATGAAGTTATGGGGATGAAGTTATGGGGATGAAGTTATGTAACAAAAGAATACATGATAGAAGAACCAGTCTGGACAACCATCAAATGCATAGTCAAATATCATCTACAATCGTTTGATAGAACTTAAAAGCTAATCAGGACTCATGAGCCAACTTTTAGCACATAAAGGGGCGAGGCAGAGTTAAACATTGCTTTTTGAATAACCACTGTTTAGGATTACAGGTTTTTGTAAAATCACACGGTTATTGAGGTGAACCAAATTGCTCTAGAGAGATAGTCAGTAGGAAAGGATGGGTTCTGGTTCAATTCTCTCTATAATAAAATTTTGACTGTCCAGAGTCTAGCCACCAGAATACATCAATTTTTCCTTTCTCGCTGGGTTATTGTTTATCTGAATTTCACTGCTGAGTGCTGAGTGCTGAATACTTGAGCACTCGACAAATCAAAACGAAGGTAAGAAAATAATCACAGGACGACGTGTAAGAAGGCAGATTCCACAGACCCGCTAACTAACCCAGTTGATTTCTTGGTATTTTGATTGGTGAAGTTATGGGAAACATAACAGATAGAAGATAAGTTTCTGAAATATAAAGAAAACAACAATAAACATTGACTACAACCAACCAACCAATTTATACATATGATGATGTTGAAGGGATTGAAAACTGGACAAAATGAAAAAGACTTTGCAAACCCACCATGACCTTGCAATCTGGCTATGACTGTAAGGTAAGAGTGAGAACGGCAGTTGCCCAAGCAGTCAATCTCAACTAGTAGGTTTGTCTTGATGGCTTTCTATATGTACTTACAAAATTTCCTCCAGTTATTTCCATGCGAATAAACAAATAAACAAATATGTAAGAAGAAAGATACTACTAGATATCAATTACAGAAGAGAGTGATGAGTTTTGGAGGAGAGATTGTTCTAGGTATAATAGGACTCTGGGGATTATTCTTAAGACCCATGTTAATGAGATATGCAGGAGAAATGGCTGAAGTTATGGGTTATGCAATGCATGGTATCTTCACCGGCAACCCTTCTCTTGCTCTTGCTAATTATCTACCTTATTCTGTTTCCTTTCTCTACCCACATTAAAAACATCAAAGCTTATGTAAATCTAACAGAATATATGTAAATCCCAAAACCCACCATTCTCAGCATTTCACACAAACAAGAGCATGTAATAGAAATCAATATCAGAGAAATAATAAGTAGATTAAATTCGTCTAATTCTTCATTCTATCAAGTTCAGAAATTCATGTAACATCGAAAATATATCTCAGGTGTACAATTCAGATTCATAACGAGAATCTCTAACCAAATCAGAATCTAAAACAACACTACTCAAGGTATGTTTAGGTAAAACATCTCTAAGAACTACAGATTTGAGATAAGAGATTACAGAATAACCATTTTGGGGCCAGGTAACGCATAACGTTGCACGAATCTTCTTAATTTGACAACGAGCAAGAAGAGCAGCAGAAATTCCGTCAATAACGCTTCCAGATGGAAAATAATCCAAGCCTTTCACCATTACTTCACTAGTTAACTTCTCCTCCATTGTTTCTAGTTTAAACCCTAATATCTCATCCGGAGGAAGTTTCCCACGGAAATTTCTACTCTCAATTGAATCGAGAATCAGTACTTTCTCTGGATGAATCTTGTTTCCATCGATTAGCAATTTTGCAACGGTGTGAGACCTTTCTGGGGAGATCGAAAACTGGGTAAGCACTAAAAGGATCGATCTCCCATCATCACCATTAACAGAGTAGATATTACATAATTTATTCTTTAGAGAAGGTTCAAGGGAGTTTCCTGAAAAGGGTATTTCAGGAAGAATGAGTGATCCAATTAGGGTTTTTGAAGAGATTTGGTGAAGCAGATGAAGAGAGGGAGAAGAGATGGCGATGATGAGTAAAGATGGGTTGAGTAAATTGGAGTAGGGGTCAGAGAAAAGAAGAAAGGGAAAGGGGAGTGGAGGTGAGGGTTTGATAAAGCTGTCAAGATCTTCATTGAAAAACCTTGATGGCGGTGGTGCTTCAGTTAGGGCATCTTCCATGGCTGCTTGTTTCTCTCTCTCTCTTTAGTCTTCTTTACTCTCAAAAACAGACCACCGTGATTTAATTTTGGGTATGGAATTAATTAAGATAATTAAGGAATTAAATAGTTGTATTTCAGCCCAACCTTTACTGTCTTTGTGCACCAGTGTGTTTGCGGCCGGTCTGAGGATAAATAGCAGGCTGTAGTTTTTTTCCCTTGTTGCGATGGAGATAAATCTCTTTTTTTTCTTCTAGAATAGAAATATAAATACTAGCGTACCTCTGTTTCAGGAAAAGTCTTAATTCAGCATTGTATTTGTACATGTATGCCGAGCAAGGCTGCTAATGGGGTACCAATTTGCTTGGGATGTACCAACCCCAAGACAAATGATGTTTTGTCTTATTAGCATTTTGGTACACCCCCAAGCAAAACCAGTCCCCCCATTAGCAATCTTGGATGCCGAGTGCATCTTTCACTAATCTCTTTGCTCAACCAATCAATGCCAAGAAAAAATATCTACCAACAAAATAACAGATTTTCAGCTAATGGACAAAGTGTTTTTTATTTGAACCCATCAAAACCGACTTTTATTTGGCTTTATGCTTTTTATTTCCGCATAAATTGAAACCATGTCAAAATGCCTACCAAAGAAACTCAATGTTACTATGTGTAATAAGTGGTTTAATCCTTATGTTGTGCCTCAATTTTTAGCGGCTTCTCTTAAATATAGCCCATGATTTTGTTAACCAAAGCCCATTGATTTTGGTCAATAGAGATTGACTATAACTTTAACTTTGACATTTTCTTATTATTAACGATATCCCAAAAACTAGGTATGCAAGTCACTCAGTCATTGAGTTAAGAAATCGGTGACGAGTATGAACAATTTAAACATCTGCCAGATTATGTTAAAAGGGAAGTGACTTAAGTGAGATATAAAGCACCAACATTCAGATTATGAATACTTATTTAACTTCAGATAGATTTATGATGTCATGAAAATTAACTTGAGCCTGTCAAACAGAAGAACCCCTTCGACCTTGAATATTTCCCAAACTGAGCTTTGCATCTAATGTCACAGTTTAGATAGAACTAAAATATCTATGCATATATATTAACAGATCTATAAGTAACGTTAGTGGGTTTATGATGATCAACTGCGTATTAGTGACAGAAAGTTTGTCTATGTTGGTGTTGTTATAAAACTTAATTAGTATTAAAAAGATTTTTTAGGAGTTAATATTTTCAAAATGAAAAATTAGGCAACACAAACCACAGTGTTTGATCGTTGCACTTGCGATGTTATCTTGAGAGATCGTCTCGATTTAATTTTTTTAATCCGGGTCATAATATCTTGATTAAACATTGATCATAATCTGATGTAACTTGTTCCCATAATTGTTTGCCTGAAATTACAATGAATCTTGCAATATGCATTACTTTGCTAAGCATTAACCGGTAGATAAATTATACCCCATGTATATGAAAGTATAATCTGGAGCTTGTGATCGTATTTAGGGTTCCTTAGCCTATCCAGAGTCCAGACCTACATTCATGATATTTTTCGTATTTTTTAAAAAATATTTTAGGGTTTATTTGTGTTGGAGAAGAAGAAGAAGAAAGGGAAAAGAAGTTAATGTTTAAATCAGTTACTCTTGACTCAACTCTCCCAACTAGTTATGGGTCTTCTACGAACTCAGTTAATGTGTTATGGGTTATGATTTTGGCTATAGTTAATAATTTAAGTTTTTTATGTATGTTATAAATAAAATGGTCTATGGTTAATAAAAGCATGGGCTATATTTAAGAGAATACTTTTTAGTTATCCCATTTCAATGCCAGACAATGATAAACCCATATGACCTTTCACCAAAATGAATTTGTTTGCCGTCAAAAACGCCTTTCACTTCCTTATGCAAGAAAAGCTTGGTAATACAAACCCAATATCAACATAACAAACTAAATATTGCAAGCGTAGTTTTCAGACTCGTACAAATCATTTGAGTTATAAATCATTTAAGTTGTTAACAAACAAAGTCGAATTATAATTTTGAATGGTTTTGACCATGGCTTGGTTTTTTAATTATTTTCTGCTCGTACGAATCGCTTCAGTTTCTAGCAAGATAATTGCAATGCTGAATAATTTTGACAATAACTCTTCAACCGATTTCAAAATTCTGCTTGCATGTTTTATTCTTTTCTTTTTTTGACAAAAAAACTTTATTGCATTCCCAAAATAAGAAAATTAACGATTGAATTTTTCCAACTAAGAAAGAATTGGGAAAAGGATTTAGAAAGGGAAAAAAAACTATTAACTCGACCACTAGAAGTAAAACAAAGGTAACATGATACGAACCTACGGCCCTCTGTACCCAAAAAAGATGCTCTGATCAAACTGTGTTAAACTTTATCTCTCTCTCACCCTTGTGGTCGAACTCACGACCTTTAGTGTGTTATTTAACAACTACGAAACTAGATCATCGGTTAACTTGTGACTAACAATGAATAAAAAATATATCATAATTATGTCGTTTAGTTATCTTTGATGCATAATCGACTATGAATTTTCGATCCACGATTCTACACACCATTTGATGCATAGAAATTGAAAGAAGTCATTTCGAAATATAGGGATTAGTAAAAAACCTTGAATAATAAAGGTAAAAATGTGGCACCTCAACCTTCCCACTTAATCTTGTTGTTTTTTTTTTTGGAAAGATCATTCAGAATGCCCTTCCAACTAAAATTTTATTGGATGATAGATATCTTATTCAATTCATGTTTAGTCTCCTTGTGGGAATGAAGTTGGATCTTCTTATTACAATTTTTGTATGTTCCTTTTATATGAAGTGTTTTTCAATAGAGTCTAGCCTTAACACCATTTTTCCAGTCATAAGGATATAGTTACTCTTTGTAAGAATTTAGATACTTCAGGCAGACAATGATATTTTACTCTCTGAGATTTTGTTATTTAGTGATTGTTTGATAGTACATCTGGAAATCTAGATGCAAGCTTGTATTTCAGAATGTCCCTACAGACCTGAATAACATTATTAGAGATGTTGTTTACATAATTCAGAATGATATTAGATGCAAAACTAGTGTAGATTATCATGACTACCTAGGTATTAACTTTGATGCCTCTTTTATGTCAAAAGATTATGCCTTACGAATTCAATCATATTATGCATGGTGTAGTAGGGAACTTCAGGGGCATGATTATTTTATATTTTTTTATATAAGGTGTTAGAGCACTACTCGGTCGAACTCGCAAGCGTTGCTATCTCAAGCTTGTTTGTCAAGTTTAGTTGCCAAAACTATAAGTCTTGATTTCTTTTCTACTTATAGCTAAGTCTCGGACTAGGATAGAAAGTGTAGTTGAGCTCTAGATTCCACAACGTTCATCATACAAAAACGAAGAACTACTCAAGGAACTGGTGGAACTTCATTGAGAAAAAGGTATGTGGAGACTTGAACTTATCTATCACTCAAAAGTTTATCTACTATATCTCCTATCTTGAGATAAAAGTCGTATTGCTATATAGACTTCGATCATACATACTTGTTATTTCGAACCGAGTTTATCTCGCTTATATTTTTCTCGAAATATGTGTTGGTAAGCTTTCGCTTTGGCCAAGTTCATCTTTACTCGTGATGAAAGTCATGATATTTGTTTCAATCTCTTGAAAATCGCTTTGATAAAAAATAGTGTGTGAATAACCGCTATATATAACACCCTTTAAGAATGTTTCAATGATTGAAATGAGAGTTTAGAATATATAACCTTGAATGGATATAAACATTATATGTGAACTTATACTTGTGTAGGTACATAATCCTTGAACCAAAGTATGCATACTTTGCTGTTTAGGATAACCAGAGCTAAGTCTGTGTACTTGTACGTGTACTTTCGGAAGTTCACATCCCGTGAATTTCTGCTGGAGTTTATGAACTGAAAACAAGCTTAGTCCGGGTACTTAAGTATGAGTACCCGTGTGCGTACTTAAGTGGGTTATTTTCTAAAAATGGTTTATTCTTGAACTAAGACATTTATAAATTAATGAATGCATATTTGCAAACCGTGGTTATAATGTTCATGAATAGATTCGAGTAAATCAAAATCGTTTTTGTTTCGATTGTGTCTTTTATACTTCTATGAGATCTAAGCAATTGAACAACTCTCTAACTAGTTCATTTGAGTCACTTGAACTAGTTACGGTGAAGATGAATAAGGTTTGATATGAAAGTGCTCATATGGCTAACCATTGGTTAACTATTGTTGAACCAACTAGGTGTACACGTTTAGGTACGGTTACATAAACCTAAATAAACGTGCATTTCATTTGTGTATGATAAGCTAAGTTCAATCTAATGGTTGAAATATATTAGATTGAATCTAATCAGTTTTTCATCTAACAGTGAATATTGAATGCTTAGTTACCAAGGTAACTTAGATTGCAAACCCTAATTTGGAGACTATATAAAGGAGAACTCTAGAAACTAGGAAACCTAATCCGCACACCTCATGTGTGATACTATTTTTGTAAGCTATAGTCGATTCTCCTTTAACCTTAGGTTTGTATCGATACCCTGTAAGTTAACGACTTGAAGACTTCATTGGGATTGTGAAGCCAGACCCAACTATTTTCTTTGTAGTTGCGTGATCTGATCTTGTTGTTTATATCTAAAAAGGTGTATTACAGATTTGTGTAAGATCTTTGTTTATTTCTATCTTTTATTTATTTTTGAATATTCTTTTGAAACTCTTTTGTATCCCCTTTTGTTAATTAATAAAATTCTATTATTAAGCAAAAAAAAAAATCTTGTTGTTTATATCGTATTTGAGTACAATCGTAAGATTGGCTTGAGATTGATTTTTCCGATAGGCAAGATAGAAAAGAATTCATAAACATGTTCGTCTCATCGTTTGTGATTCCACAATATCTTGTTTCGCTAGTCGATTAAGATTATTGTGAGGTGATTGATAATTCTAAGCTGTTCTTCGGGAATATAAGTTCGGGTTATCGATTGGTTCTTGTTCACTTTGATTTATCAAAAAACGGAACAAAACTCGTAGGTATATCTGTGGGAGACAGATTTATCTATTCCTGTAGACTTTTCTGTATGAGACAGATTTGTTTATTAAAGTCTTCGACTTTGGGTCGTAGCAAGTCTTAGTTGTGGGTGAGATCAGTTAAGGGAATCAAGTGCATAGTATCCTGCTGGGATCAAAGATTTAACGAGTGCAACTATACCTTGGATCAATGTGAGATTGATTGGGGTTCAACTACAATCCAGACCGAAGTTAGTTTGTAGTAGCCTAGTGTCTGTAGCGGCTTTATACAGTGTGTGTTCAATCTGGACTAGGTCCCGGGGTTTTTCTGCATCTACGGTGTCACGACCGCAAAAATTCGGGCTTCTATTGAGCCGGATTTGACCCGATGGATCACTTCCAACCCAACTAGCAAGACCGGATTCTTGAGTCATGACTATAGAACAGGCTATTTTTTTTTTGAATAGTAATTAAAGTGCAAAATAAATAAAGACGATATTATTAAATGTCTTTTCCAACTCAAATTCCAAATAAAAGTTCTCAAATAATAATCACTAATGATGTTCTAAAATTTATAAAATAAGAACAACAATTTAAAAATATTTAACTAGAAATGTCTCTTATTAAAATACTTGAAAACTCCAAAGTAATAAAATGATAATCAATAAAAGTACCCATTATCCCCATGATATCATATAGTAGTGTCTTGCGAGAATACTAACATCTGAGTACTATGCCGTAAGCTTCCAAGTCCGCTTACTGCGCTAACTGCTCCTCAAACTCTGTTGGGAGAGAAAAAGGAATTTGGGGGTGAGAAAACCACAGCTCAGTAGGAATTTCAAAAAAATAATATAGTGCGACGAAAATTAAACCATGCAAATTAGATAAAAATAAATAAAATCCACGTAAGTCAAAATCCTCTGAAATTACTTACTCATTTTAATCACATAATCCAACCTATAATTGTAGGTCCTAATCTATTGTCAGAGTTATTCCGGTAACAAACC
Source organism: Papaver bracteatum (assembly GCA_023529315.1). NCBI lineage: Eukaryota > Viridiplantae > Streptophyta > Magnoliopsida > Ranunculales > Papaveraceae > Papaver > Papaver bracteatum. Next base: position 3,119,755 of record JAJJWX010004171.1, on the reverse strand, counting down.
ATATTGTTCCCCGAACAGTCTTCCCAGGGTAGCCACCAGTGGTGGGATGCCATAAAGGCCTGACATTTCAGCAGCAGCACAGAGATGTGTATATCCGTAATTCATTTCTAATTAGTACACTCAATCACGTATAAAAAATCAAACCTCAACCATAATCTAGAAAACTTAATCAATGTATTTATATATATAATATTTATAGGAACAGACAAAAAATGCATTTACTTCGTAACAGAAAAGATCTCAAAATAGCTCATTGGGTGTACTAAGTAGCGCTCTCGAACATGAAACGGTATATATCAAAGTTGTCACCATGAGAAAGGAAAGTTAAAAACAAACAATCAAACATTGTGACCTCTGAACTTCTTTCCTTTCGTTTTATTCTCTGAAAAACGAAATAGGAATTCGCTGGTAATCAAATACCGAGAAAGTGGTGGGACAACTAGTTTGCTGCCAATTAAATACCAGAGGAGTGTATAGAGAAGAGACTAGGCTAGAGGGCAGGGAGTAAAGAAACATCTTGATAATTGTTTTCTTTTTGAAAGATGGAACAATGACTTGTCAAATCATACATTAAAAAAAAAATTGAGTAACTAAAGAGGTGAAAGCAAAATTGGTTAAGTCAGATGATAACAAAATAAATGTTTGGTCCCTCTTAAATTTTTAATAATCAAAGTACAAAACGTAAGTTAAATCCAAATGCCAAAGAAGTGGGTGGGGTTGTATTTAAAAATTCCAAAAGTAGTTGAATCTTTTGTAAGTCAGTACGTCACATGGGTTTGTTTTTTTTTTTTTTTTTTTTTGATTAATCAGACATAAACAAAGAACTAGGGTACTTTTTAATATTTTTAAATCTGACATTTAGGGTAGAAAACTAGTCAGAAACAGACGTACAAAACGAAATCTCTTCACTTCTTAAATGTTTTCTTTACTCATTGGGTAAAATAAATTAATATTTGAAAGATCCAAACTATTCAAAACACTGACATGGGTCATTAAATGGAGAACTTATTTGTAAACCACAAGAAAATCAACGGATTCCTCTGATATGTGAGTACACAGTTAACCACAGACTGAATTAAGAAAACATCATGCATAACTGATTGTAAAAAAAAAACAACATGGAAATAGTTTAGTTTTTATAGTATTACGAGAAACCCCTACCTCTTACGCAATCCAAGTGAAAATCCTGATATCCTAGCAATCCAAGCAAGTAGTATTCCAGGCAGATAAAGTAACAAAACAGATCCTTTTTTTTATTATTTTTTTGTAAAGTAGCAGAGATGAAAAGAGGAAGAAAGAGATGGTTTCTTTTATCTTTTCTAGGGTTTTAGGAAAATAACAAAAACAATATATATAATAATTATAACCCTAAAAGTAAATCCAAAGAGAGAGAAAAAGACTTATTCTCTTTCCCATACGTATTACTAGCCATAAAAATCATGTGCTCTACTAGGTAGTGACCCCATCATTCCATGGGCTAACTATTTATTTTAGCCACCCACTAATTTGAGCTATATGCACCCCAAAACCATCACAAAAAAAATACTAAATAAATTAGGATTTGTACATAACATATATACAAATCGTTATGTCAACTCTAATGAGTTGAAAACGGGCTTTAAGCCCGGATTCAAAAATAGCAGACGTTATACTATAAATCTCTAAAAAAGAATTTCTCCGGAAATTCGAGGCGTAGCTAAGTTTAAGAATTACCTCTCAGTAATTCCGGATATTTGTCTCGTATCTCAGACTCCAGCTCCCAAGTTGTCTCTTCGGAACCATGATGTTGCCAGAGCACCTTCACGGTCTTGATGGTTTTCCTCCGAAGGATTTGTTCCTTTGAGTCGATTACGCGCAACGGTTTCTCTTCATAAGAAACATTGTCGTTCAGTTGTAAGTCTCTCCATTCGATGATGTGTGACGGATCAGCATTGTATTTACGAAGCATGGATACATGAAACACATTGTGTATGTCTGCAAATTGTGTTGGTAGAGCTAGTCGATATGCTACTTCTCCAATTCGTTGAAGAATTTCAAATGGCCCAATATAGCGTGGCGCCAATTTACTTTTCTTCCCAAACCGTTTAATGCCTGGTCCAGGACTAACTCTTAGAAACACATTGTCCCCAACCTGGAACTCCAGTGGTCTCCTTCTTACATCTGCATAACTCTTTTGACGACTTTGTGCCGTTCTCAGACGGTCTTGGATGATCCTTATCTTCTTTGTTGTCTCTTGAATCATCTGAGGCCCTATGACACTTCTTTCGCTAACCTCAGCCCAACATAATGGTGTTCGACACGGTCTTCCGTACAACGCCTCATAAGGTGCCATACCAATGCTGGACTGATAACTGTTGTTGTATGCAAACTCAACAAGGGGTAAATGATCGCTCCAATTACCTTTGAAGTCAATCGCACATGCTCTTAACATATCCTCCAAAATCTGAATTGTTCGCTCGAACTGACCATCGGTCTGAGGGTGGTAATCAGTACTCATATCCAATCCTGTTCCCATCAACTGGTGAAAACTCCCCCAAAACTTGGATGTAAAAAGAGGATCTCGGTCGGAAACGATCGATAGTGGAACTCCATGCAACCTAACTATCTCCTTGATGTACAAATTACATAAAATAGGTACAGTATCGGTCTGCTTCACCGGAAGAAAATGGGCCGACTTGGTGAGACGGTCTATGATCACCCATACACCATCCTTCCCATGTTGGGTATTAGGTAATCCTCTAACGAAATCCATAGCAATGAAATCCCATTTCCACTCCGCTATTGGTAAAGGCTGGAGAGGTCCTGCTGGTCGCTGGTGTTCAGCCTTCACTTGCTGACAAGTAAGACACCTAGAGACGAACATTGCAACATCCCTTTTCAAACCTTTCCACCAGAACTGGCGCTTCAAGTTTTGATACATCTTTGTGCTTCCAAGATGTACTGTTAATACAAACTTATGAGCCATCGTCAAAATTTCCTTTCGCAATTCCTCAACATCTGGTACACACAACCGTCCTTTATAGCGAATAGCTCCATTTACTCCCAGTGTCCATCCTTCCTGTTGATCCATAGTACCCATCTTCCCTTTGATTTCTTGCAAACCGTCGTCTAACGTCTGCGCCTGAATGACCTTTTCCACAATCTCGGGTACTGCAACAACATGCGCCAGGTATGCCCTTTCATCGTTCCACTCAACAACAAAGTCATATTTTTCTACAACCTTGACCATCCTCAATAAATCTATGGATCCAGACTCCTTTCTACTAAGTGCATCCGCTACAACATTCGCTTTCCCAGGATGGTACTCCAACTTAAACTCATAGTCCGTAAGAAGCTCGAGCCATCTTCTCTGTCTCAAGTTCAAATCCTTCTAAGTGAAGATGTACTTTAAACTTTTGTGGTCCGAAAATACCATAAAGTTTTCTCCATAAAGATAATGCCTCCAAAGTTTTAGCACAAACACTACAGCTGCTAATTCCAGATCATGAGTCGGGTAGTTCTTTTCATGATTCTTTAGCTGTCGAGAAGCATAAGCTACCACCTTCCCTTTCTGCATAAGAACTCCACCCAAACCACTTCTTGAAGCATCACAATAAACATCATAACCTAATCTTGGCTCCGGGGTAACCAAAATGGGTGCTGTAGTCAATCGCCGCTTCAACTCCTCAAATGCTTTATCACACTCGGTAGTCCACTCAAACTTCACACCCTTTTTGGTCAAACGAGTAAGAGGGACCGCTATATTCGAGAAATTCTCAACAAATCTTCGATAATAGCCAGCCAAACCTAAGAAGCTGTGAATCTCAAAAACACTCTTTGGAGGTTTCCATTTCGTTACGGCCGATATCTTCTCTGGATCAACAGATATGCCATCCTTGGAAATAACATGTCCGAGAAATAAGACTTTCGTCATCCAGAATTCACACTTGCTCCTCTTTGCATACAACTTGTGCTCTCTTAGAGTTTGTAAAACCATTCTAAGATGTTCCTCATGATCTTCCTTAGTCTTGGAATAAATGAGAATGTCGTCAATGAACACTACCACAAACTTGTTCACAAAAGGTCGGAGAACTCGGTTCATCAGATCCATGAATACCGCAGGTGCATTTGTTAACCCGAACGGCATCACGAGAAATTCATAATGACCGTAATAAGTTCCAAATGCGGTCTTGCGAATGTCCTCCTCTCTGACCCGCATCTGATGGTATCCAGATCGAAGATCAATCTTTGTTAAGTAACACGCTCCCTTCAACTGGTCAAAAAGATCATCAATTCTCGGCAAGGGGTACTTATTCTTGATTGTAATTTTGTTCAGTCGTCGGTAGTCAATACACATCCTCATTGATCCATCCTTTTTGAGCACAAAAAGAACAGGAGCTCTCCACGGTGAGGTACTTGGTCGAATAAATCCCAGCTCGTCCAACTCATCAAGTTGTTTCCGTAACTCCTTCATTTCTTTGGGTGCCATGCGGTATGGGTGCATCGATATTGGCATACTTCCCAGTTGCACTTCAATCTCAAAGTCAATCTCTCTCTTTGGTGGTAATCCAGGCAATGCCTCTGGAAAGACATCCGGAAAATCTCGAACTATCGGTAACTCTTCATCTACCACCTTGGTATCCTCTTCTTCACTCAAATTAGCAAGATAAGCTATGTGTTCTTCGGTTTCATCCCTCCTTTTCATCCCGGGTAAGGATGGATTTATAACTTTCCACCTTTCTCCTTGAACAGACACTCGACTTCCATCCGATGATTGGAAAGATACCTTCTTCTCAAAACATTCCAGTATAGCTTGGTTTTGCGACAACCAGTTCATACCAATAATGACATCATAATCCTGGAGCCTCATCGGTATCAAATCTATTTTCACTCTATAGTCACCAAATGTTATTTCACAATCCTTGCAAAATTTATTAAGGGACACTACATTCTCTAGCGGTGATGAGATGTTCAAAGTAAACCCCATGGGTACTGGTTTCAAACCAAGATAAGCAGCAAAATGCAAAGATATAAACGAATGGGTAGCTCCAGAATCAAACAAAACTTTAGCACGAGAACTAAAGATCAAGAAGTTACCCTCAATCGCAGAGTTTTCTGTCCTCTTCTCAACAGTAGAAATATGGTTCAACTGCCCCGGAACATTTGGTTGACGCCTTGGCTGGAATGGTGGTGCATTGTTTCGTGGATGGTATGGTTGTCGTGCTTGGAAATTCGGCCTTGGAGCATTCTGAAACTGATTATGAGTTGGAGGCCTAGGTGGTGCAGGTAAAGGACACTCCCTCACAAAATGATATTCCTTCCCACAACGATAACACCCCGAGATTGCATTCAGTTGTCCAGGTGGCTTCGATTTAGGACAATCCCTAGCGAAGTGACCCACAACTCCACAATGAAAGCAAGGTTTTGGTGCAACTACCTTCCCAGGGTTATCCATACGCGGACGCTTTCGATGGGTCGATGAGTCCGTCTTCTGGTTCCTCTTCTGATCCTTCGGCTCCCTTTCCTTCTGGTTCTTGACCCAGTCCGCTTCTATAGCTAGTGCAGTATCAAGAACATCCTCATAAGTGGTAAGGAGACATGGTACCAACCTAGCACGGATGGCAGGTTTCATTGCATCCTGAAGTTTTCTTGCTCTTCGTAACGGCGTATTGACCAAGTTATCCCCAAAACGTTCCAATTCAACGAACCTCTTGTCTAGCTGAGAAACCGTCATGTCTCCCTGACCTAAGGTTGCAAATTCAGCACACATTTGGGCTTTAACCGTCTCAGGAAAATACTTATCAAAAAACAGTGTTTCAAACTCTGCCCAAACGTTAACATTTCGGACTCGTTTTATCTAATCCCACCAAAAATCAGCAGCTCCAGTGAAAAGGTACGTAGCAAAATGGATCTTGTCATTCTCTTCCACTCTCAAGGCTAAAAACTCCTTTTGTATCCCCATTAACCACCTTTCAGCCTCAAGAGGTTCTTCAGTCCCCTCAAAATTCCTTTCTTCCAACCACCTTCAAGAATTTTTCTAAGTCCACTCTACCCTGGCGTTGGGTTTCAACAACCTGTACCAGTGTTCCCAATGTCCCAACAACTCGGTCAAGGGTAGCTTCCATGCGTTCCCTTCTTTCCTCTCCTTATTCTCCATTTGGTTGAGCACCGTTGGTAGCATCACGACGAGGCAGCATCTTCTAAATAGAGAGAAACGCGCACTAATGTTAATATCTAAGTCGAAATCCTATATTAACTAATTCACACAATATTTTATATTATAAGGCTTTTAGTTATTTACCCCAACCCCTAAGTAAATTAAATATGAAAAGAAGAAAAAACTTGATGAAAACTAAATAAATTTAATTTTCCAAAAAAGAATAAAGAAAACATAACTAACTCTCAAAATCATTTCAGATCATAAGTCAATAAAAAAATAATAATCAGAGTGAATTTTTTTTTTTTTTTTTTTTTAAACCAACTTTCAAAACTAGTAAGTCCACACGCACGGTCCAAGTAAATCGGAACCATGCTATGATACCAAACTGTCACGACCGCAAAAATTCGGGCTTCTATTGAGCCGGATTTGACCCGATGGATCACTTCCAACCCAACTAGCAAGACCGGATTCTTGAGTCATGACTATGGAACAAGCTATTTTTTTTTTTGAATAGTAATTAAAGTGCAAAATAAATAAAGACGATATTATTAAATGTCTTTTCCAACTCAAATTCCAAATAAAAGTTCTCAAATAATAATCACTAATGATGTTCTAAAATTTATAAAATAAGAACAACAATTTAAAAATATTTAACTAGAAATGTCTCTTATTAAAATACTTGAAAACTCCAAAGTAATAAAATGATAATCAATAAAAGTACCCATTATCCCCATGATATCATATAGTAGTGTCTTGCGAGAATACTAACATCTGAGTACTATGACGTAAGCTTCCAAGTCCGCTTACTGCGCTAACTGCTCCTCAAACTCTGTTGGGAGAGAAAAAGGAATTTGGGGGTGAGCAAACCACAGCTCAGTAGGAATTTCAAAAAAAAAATATAGTGCGACGAAAATTAAACCATGCAGCCGATAAAAATAAATAAAATCCACGTAAGTCAAAATCCTCTGAAATTACTTACTCATTTTAATCACATAAGCCAACCTATAATTGTAGGTCCTAATCTATTGTCAGAGTTATTCCGGTAACAAACCATATTGTTCCCCGAACAGTCTTCCCAGGGTAGCCACCAGTGGTGGGATGCCATAAAGGCCTGACATTTCAGCAGCAGCACAGAGATGTGTATAGCCGTAATTCATTTCTAATTAGTACACTCAATCACGTATAAAAAATCAAACCTCAACCATAATCTAGAAAACTTAATCAATGTATATATATATATATAATATTTATAGGAACAGACAAAAAATGCATTTACTTCGTAACAGAAAAGATCTCAAAATAGCTCATTGGGTGTACTAAGTAGCGCTCTCGAACATGAAACGGTATATATCAAAGTTGTCACCATGAGAAAGGCAAGTTAAAAACAAACAATCAAACATTGTGACCTCTGAACTTCTTTCCTTTCGTTTTATTCTCTGAAAAACGAAATAGGAATTCGCTGGTAATCAAATACCGAGAAAGTGGTGGGACAACTAGTTTGCTGCCAATTAAATACCAGAGGAGTGTATAGAGAAGAGACTAGGCTAGAGGGCAGGGAGTAAAGAAACATCTTGATAATTGTTTTCTTTTTGAAAGATGGAACAATGACTTGTCAAATCATACATTAAAAAAAAATTAAGTAACTAAAGAGGTGAAAGCAAAATTGGTTAAGTCAGATGATAACAAAATCAATGTTTGGTCCCTCTTAAATTTTTAATAATCAAAGTACAAAACGTAAGTTAAATCCAAATGCCAAAGAAGTGGGTGGGGTTGTATTTAAAAATTCCAAAAGTAGTTGAATCTTTTGTAAGTCAGTACGTCACATGGGTTTGTTTTTTTTTTTTTTTTTTTGATTAATCAGACATAAACAAAGAACTAGGGTACTTTTTAATATTTTTAAATCTGACATTTAGGGTATAAAACTAGTCAGAAACATACGTACAAAACGAAATCTCTTCACTTCTTAAATGTTTTCTTTACTCATTGGGTAAAATAAATTAATATTTGAAAGATCCAAACTATTCAAAACACTGACATGGGTCATTAAATGGAGAACTTATTTGTAAACCACAAGAAAATCAACGGATTCCTCTGATATGTGAGTACACAGTTAACCACAGACTGAATTAAGAAAACATCATGCATAACTGATTGTAAAAAAAAACAACATGGAAATAGTTTAGTTTTTATAGTATTACGAGAAACCCCTACCTCTTACGCAATCCAAGTGAAAATCCTGATATCCTAACAATCCAAGCAAGTAGTATTCCAGGCAGATAAAGTAACAAAACAGACCTTTTTTTTTATTTTTTTGTAAAGTAGCAGAGATGAAAAGAGGAAGAAAGAGATGGTTTCTTTTATCTTTTCTAGGGTTTTAGGAAAATAACAAAAATAATATATATAATAATTATAACCCTAAAAGTAAATCCAAAGAGAGAGAAAAAGACTTATTCTCTTTCCCATACGTATTACTAGCCATAAAAATCATGTGCTCTACTAGGTAGTGACCCCATCATTCCATGGGCTAACTATTTATTTTAGCCACCCACTAATTTGAGCTATATGCACATCACAAAAAAAATACTAAATAAACTAGGATTTGTACATAACATATATACAAATCGTTATGTCAACTCTAATGAGTTGAAAACGGGCTTTAAGCCCGGATTCAAAAATAGCAGACGTTATATACGGTTTCCTCGTTAACAAAAATTTTGGTGTCTGTATTATTTCTTTTCTACATTATATTTTGTTATATAATTGAAATGTGAAAACTACTATAACCCCCTACTATATGGGTTCAATATATAGAAACCCCAAAAAATGGATCCTTCACTATCAACTCCATTCTTTCACATTTTAATATTTCCAGGCCCAAAACTTTTAATTTTGGGGCCACATTTTGAATTCTCCCGAATTGCCGACATCATCAATTTTTTCAATAAATCTGAAAATACCAAAAATAACCTCCACTATTTATAGTAGACTTATACAGGAACAAAAAAAAATTCCCATCTCTCTGCTCTCCGACGATTTTCTCTTCATGATATCAAATCTTTCGAATTCGAATTGTTTCTTCACAAAATCGCTGCATTGAAGAACAACAAACGGATGCGTTGATTTTTGATTCGCTGTATTGAAGACGAGAGGAAGAACAACACGATATTTCTCTGAAAATCGTTGAATTGATTCAGTTGTTTTCAGATCTGACGAGAGTAAGACGCTGCATTAAAGAACAACATATAGGTTTGTATCAATTTTTATTTTCTGTTTGTATAAAATAGGTTTGATTCACTAGTTTTTCTGATCTTTTTTTTTATTTTGATTTTCTACTGATTTTCGTTTTTTTTTTTTTGCTTGGATTTTGTTGAGTCTGAGAAGAGGAAGAAGACAGGTTGGAATAGAGAAATCAACATAGGTGAGTTTTCGATCTAGTCTTGAATTCTATTGATTTCAATTTTTATTATTTGGATCTTTCTTATTTCGTTTTTTTATTTTTTGATTTGGTTGATACTAAGAACAAGAAGAGAAATAACATTGTTTTTGAAGAAGGAAAACAACAAATCTAGGTATGAATTTTATTTGGTTTGATTTCAAAAAAAAAAAAATCAATTTTTTTTCCGATTATTTGTTGTTCTTGCATGTTCGATCCGAGAATTTGTTATTTATATTTTGTTGATACTGAGAGGAGGATGAAGAAACAATTTTGTTTCAGAAGAACAACTTCAAATTGACGTAGACATACTGTTTTTTGTTACAGTATGTGTAACTTGAGGTTACACATATATATAATGTTGTATGTTTAGCATGAAATTTGTATTTTTCTGTATTTTTTTGTTTTTTGTGAATTTGTTGTGATTTTTTTGTTTAATACTGAGAAGAGGATGAAGAAACAATGTTGTTTCAGAAGAACAACTTCAAATTGATGATGTAGACATGTTGTTTTTTGTTACAGTATGTGTAACTTGAGGTTACACATATATATCGTGTTGTATATTTAGCATGTGTAACATTTACACATATATATCATGTTGCATGTGTATTTGTAAACAGTTGTAGCATTTGTATCTTTAAGACACATTGTATCTATTGCTTTCTGCATATGATATATTTCTCCTGTTGAGTATGTTGGTAGCTCATTTTATGTTTAGCTTGCTGCTAGGATATATTTTTCTCGAGGGGGAAACGCCCCCGAGTGAATTGCATTCGTTCGTTTTTTGATATTTTTATTGTATGTTTGTATTTTTCAGGTTGTCATGGCTATTGTGAGTTGCATGGAACATGAGACATGGAAACTTCCAATAATGGTTTGTTTTGGTTTGGAACATGGAAACTTCCAATAAATCTACCAGGGTTTAAAGATGCAGCTGATCTTCGTTTTTGTTATACATGCATCACAAGTCTTTTTGGCTCTTGTTTTTTGCATTGATTTTTTATTGCTTTAATAGCAAGAACGAGTAATTAGATTTGTGACCCAAATTCAATTTCTTTTTCATACAATTTGTACTTGAGAATTGGAAGTTACACATGCTTGCTGGGTGTGGTGACACATGCTAATTGGATGTGTAGATGCTAGTTACACATGCTTACTGGGTTTGTAGACACAAGTTACACATGCTAATTGGATGTGTAGACGAAAGTTACACATGCTAATTGGAAAAAATAAATAAACTCAGAGATGAGAAAACCCTGAATAAAATACACAAGCTATATGGATATGTAGATAAAGGTCACACATGTTGATTGGAGATGTAGCTGCAAGTTACGCATGCTAATTAAAAAGAAAAAAAATAGACTTAGACATGGAAAATCCCTGAATCAAGTACATAAGCTATATGGATGTGTAAATGCAAGTTACACATGCTAATTGGATGTGCAAACGAAAGTCATACATGCTAACTGAAAGAAAAAATAGACTCAGAACTGGAACAAACTATATCTATGTGTAACTGCGAGTTACACATGCTAATTGGATGTGTAGATGCAAGTTACACATGCTTACTGGGTGTGTAGATGAAAGTTACACATGCTAATTGGATGTGTAGACAAAAGTTACACATGTTGTACATCATCACATAAACAGTAACAAAATTATAGTTACATACAAAGACAACAAATATCTAGAACAAAATTGCATTTGATTGAACAAGATCATTAATAATAAATACAAATTTAAGCATAATATTCAATGTAGACAAGATAATCAATCAGTGTAGACAAAAAAAAAAACACAAAACATTACTCTTAAATCAAATTTTATAGGTGTATCACTCAATGTTGATCTTCGTTCTTTGCTTTCAACACTTTCACTAGATCATCTACCACCACCACCACCGGCACCATCAATACTCCTGTAACCACCACCACTACTGCAAGAAGAGTGCCATAACCAGAAATGCAAGCTAATTAATATAAAACTTATCATATAATAATCACCAGCATAACCACTACATCAATATCATGTCAGGTACATACTTTTAGTGCCATCCAAGATCATATATACCTACTCTCAATATCATGCATATGTAATCTAAATAATTTAACTACAAACACGGTTTTATGAGTATAACCTACAGATCAAGGCATTTCAATACAACTTTGTCAGAGAAACTCATATTCATCTAATTGTATAAATGTGTAACTTCGAGTTACACACGCTAATTGGATGTGTAGACGCAAGTTACACGTGAAAATTGGATGTGTAGATGTCGGTTACACATGCAAATTGGATGTGTAGACGTCAGTTACACATGTTGTACCTCATCACATAACAAAAATCATCTTACAACATGAACTAGAACATCAACATGAACTTGATAACCCAATATACATGTGTACTTTTATCAACATGAACTAGAACATCAACTACATTATCTATCAACAACGAATTTTAGGTTGTAAATAAACCCTAAATTTATACATAAAAATTACCTTTATTCAAAGGAAAAATCATTTAATTCAAAAGAAAATATCGTTTTGTTCTTTTTTCTTGGATCTGTAACAAAAAAAATAAATCAATTGATTCAAAAACAAAAAAACTTAAACTTAAAAATCAAATTAACTAAAGAGAATAAGAACGACGAATCATTATCTGAAATAGCTTCAAAATCAACTGAATAAACCTAGATTCAAAACAAAAACTTAAATCAATTGATAAATTATAGTCAATTGAAGCTCGATTTAAGATTGGTTGAATATTTACTAAATAATGATCAATTGATTTAAAACTAAAAACATATATTGGAGTAGGAAAAAGAAAATAAACTAAATCTTACCTCTATTATTCTTTGTCGATTTTGGTTGATTTTCTTCTCTATTTCGTTTATTTTTTCTCTTGAAACTTCAAGGAAACGAATTAAACATACGGTTTCCTTTAATTTGCATCTTCATGTTCTTGATTTCTTTACAAATTTCATTTTTCTCTCGGATTCATATTTGATTTTTTATTTTCTAGATAAAGTTTTTCTAGTTTTCTCGATTTGGTTTCTCTCTCCAACAAAAAGAAATGTCGGTTAGTTTTGAGAGAAACCTAAGTTTAGATACATTTATAACCAGGGTAACGTGGTCATTTTACTTTTATTATTAATTCGGGGCCTGATGACAAACTTCTTTTAATTAAGGGACTGATATTATTGATAATCCATGGGTGGGGTATTAGCCTAATTTTCCCAATTGAAATATCACAAGTTGTGCGTTGTATCGATCAATTGGTAAATCCAACGTTTGGTTGTTGATTGAAATTGATTGATCCTTGAACATTGGTCTTTGGTACCGTTCAAGTTTGTATCTCTCATATTCAATCAGGCTCGCATATTTCTATTTGCTGATTGCACATTGAATTAAGAGATAGAGATATTAACTCTCTGATATATGTTTCTTAAGATTGAGTCTAACTGTCTAATAGATTCTCTTGAAAGTATATTGGAGTTAGTTCAAACAGATTGCTAAGCAAAATATTGGGTGAGGTTGTTAGACCCTTGCTTTTTCAATTGGTATCATAGCAGGCAAACACTAAGAACCTAATAAGTTTGTGTTTGACTGATCCTTAAAGTTTGCTCCCGTGGGAAATTTCCTTGGGAAACTTGCTCTCAGCATCTGTAACGCACACCAGAACTCCTTAAAGATTGTTCAGAATTTATTCTGGACCAGTCATATGGTTTCTCATGATAAACTCATACCATCTAAGACCTTGGAGAAGTTAGATGATGAGAAACAAACTAAAGGAAAAATTAAAAAGAAAGGAGGATTGAGAAAACGTGGTTTACGCTTAAAGATATGGAATCTCACTAGATTAACTCTTTATCTTTTTGAGGAACACTATCGTGATGGATCAATTGACAAACATTTGTTTAGAGCATTTGAAAACGTTTTTAAATTCTTAGAAAAGATTAACTCCGTTAAGAATAAGAATCGATCCGATAAAATTTGGTACATGTAAAATCATGCAATCATGATAAACGAACTAAACACATTGTCAACACAGGTGGGTCCAATAAAATGGGTTCTCATATTGACAGAGGTGTAAGACATCGGAAAACTCTCCTCTCTGGTCATATGAAAAGGAAGCTAGAAACATCTGTTAACCCTCATTATCATCATTACTATGATTATATCACTGGTGTTGTTCAAAAATATCAAGCGGAAATAGTGTATGAGGATCTCTCTGCACATCTCGCCACTTGGTAACTTGTTGGCATCACCCCATTTGTATATATCTTGAAATGGGGCAAGAAACGGTTTGATATGTTTGTACATGGGTTAAAAAAATTTCTTTTCACCTCTGCACTGTTGTTTTCGCATGTTTGGGTGCTTTCGTGAGTTGCACAACCTTGGTGTTTGATCATCCAAGGAAGCACACATTCCTTTATGGGCCGCGACTCTAAAACGGGTCCAAGCCCATTATTGGGTATATAAAGGAAGGGTACGCGTACCTTCTTCTTCCTCCCACTTTTTCTGCGTTTGTTAATGTTTTAGGATTTGAGTGTTTTCTCCATTAATCATCCTTGGAGATCAAAAGGTGAAAAGGGGTTTTTCTAGAAAAATATATGTTAGAGCATTACTCGGTCAAACTCGCATGCGTTGCTATCCCAAGCATGTTTGTCAATATTAGTGATCAAACCTATAAAGTATTTGATTTCTAGTATACTATAGCTAAGGTCTTGGACTAGGATAAAAAGTGTAGTTGAGCTCAATAACTCCATGACGATCATCATACAAGACGGAGGACTACTCAAGGAACCAGTGTATCTTCATCGACTAAAAGGTATGTGGAGACTTGAACTTATCAATCCCTCGAAAGTCTATCTATTCTATCTCCTATCTTGAGACAAAAGTCGTATTACTATATAGGCTAAGAATATACACATATGATATTTTGAGCTGAGTATATCTCGTTTATCTATTTCTCGAAATATGTGTTGGTAAAGCTTTCGCTTTAGCCAAGTTCATCTTTACCTAGCGACGAAAGTCATGTTATGTTTCAATCATTTTGGAAATTGCTCTGACGAAAAATAGTTTGTGAATAACAACCATATAACGCCCTCTGAGAATGTTTCAATGATTGAAATGAGAGTTTAGACAATATAACCATTGGAGGATATAAGCATTGGTGTGGCAACACATATATGTATAAGTCCTTAGTGCTTGAACCGAAGTTTGCGAAATTTGTTGATCAAGTGAAACCGGAGAAGTACGTGAGCTTCAGTCCGCGAACTCAGTCTGCAAACCCAGTCCGCGAACTGGCAGAAGTTCTCGACCGAGAATTTCTGCTGGAGTTTGTGAACTCCATACGGGAACTTAAGTCCGCGAACCCAGTCTGCGAACTTGAGTAGGTTATGTCTAAAAACGATATTTGTGAACTTATCTTAATAAACTAAGGATGCTATTGCAAACCGTGGCTTTATAGTTCATGAATCGATTAGAGTGAATCACATTGTTTTTGCTTCAATTATGTCTTGTGTAGTACATAAAGATCTAAGCAATTGAACAACTCTCTAACTAGTTCATTTGAGTCATTTGGACTAGTTATGGTGAAGAAGAATATGGTTGATATGAAAGTTATTATTTGGCCAACCATTTGGTTAACTAGTGTTGAACCAACTAACGTACAAGTTTAGGTATGGTTTTCACAAGCCAACAAATGTGTAGTACATGTGTGCATAACAAGCTATTTTTTCGATCTAACGGTTGATAAATATTAGCTTGTATCTAATCAGGTTTTCATCTAACGGTGAATATTGAATGCTTTGTTACTAAGCTAACATTGATTGCAAACCTTGATTTGAAAGACTATAAAAGGGAGAACTCTAGCAACTGGGAAACCTAATCCCCACACATTCTGTGTGATACTAGTTTGCTAAGCTAGAGTCGAGTCTCCTTTAACCTTTGGTTTTCTTCTTCTAAAACCAGGTTAACGACTTAAAGACTTCATTGGGATTGTGAAGCCAGAACGATACTACTTTTATCATAGTTGTGTGATCTGATCTTACATCTTCTATCGCATGAGTACAATTGTAATAATTGGCTTGAGATTTCTATCTCTGATAGGCAAGATATAAAAGTAGTCACAAATACTTCGTCTCATTGTTTGTGATTCCTCAATAATCTTCTTCGCTGCGTCGGTTAAGTTTATTGTGAGGTGATTGATAAAGCTGAGCTGTTTTTCGGGAATATAAGTATGGTTTTATCAATTGGTTCATGTTCTCTTTTATTTATCAAAAAACGGAACAAAACTCATAGGTTTATTCGTGGGAGACGAATTTATCTATCCTTGTAGACTTTTCTGTGTGAGACATATTTGTTTATTAAAGTCTTCGACTTTGGGTCGTAACAACTCTTGGTTGTGGGTGAGATCAGCTAAGGGAATCAAGTGCACAGTATCCTGCTGGGATCATAGGCGTAGGAACATAATTGTACCTTGGATCAGTGTGAGATTGGTTGGGATTCAACTACAGTCCAGACTGAAGTTAGCTTGGTGTAGGCTAGTGTCTGTAGTGGCTTAATACAGTGTATGTTTAATCTGGACTAGGTCCCGGGTTTTTTTTGCATTTGTAGTTTCCTCGTTAACAAAATTCGGGCATCTGTGTTATTTATTTTCCGCATTATATTTTGTTATATGATTGAAATAATTAATACAGGTTGTGCGTTGTTCAATCAATTAGAATATCCGACCTTATTGGTTGTTGATTTAAATTGATTGACACTTGGATATTGGTCTTTGGTACCTTCCAAGTTATCTCTCTTTGATTAAGACTCGCAGATTGTATTTGCTTGAGTAAATCAAATTGAGAGATATAGATAATAAACTCCTTGAGATATTTTCTATTGATTGAGTTCAACTGTCTAGTTGATTCTCTAGAAAGTAACTCGGAGTTGTCCATACAGATTGCTAATCGAAATATTGGGTGTGGTTGTTAGACCCCCGCTTTTTCAATATCAAGTAAGCCATCTCTTTCTATAATTGCGTATTTTCTAGATCTTATGAAGAATTTCAAGGTTTCAAAAGAGGTATAAAAATATTTGGGTTATTCATCTTCTTCTAGCATGAATTTACCAATAGATCAAAGTTCCATTAGAATTAGATTTGTCAATGATTCTTGTGAAAAGGATTTTGAAATGATTTCTTCAAATGGGTTCATTTTAGAAAAGAAGTTGGATTTTACTAATGGGCATAAAGAGGATTTGATTTGTTTTGAAAAATTCAATCTTGGTAATATCTTTGATGGTCTTGGAGAAGGTTTTGACATTCTTACAAGAATCTTCTATGCTAACATCTATGATGTTGATTGTGATAACATGGAATTCAAAACCATGATAAATAGACAAAGAATTCTTGTAAATAGAGAGTTGATTTCAAGGATTACCAAAATTCCCCTAGGGAGCTTTCGCCTACCAAAACCTAGTCATGAAAGACCTTCTTATGAAACTATCTCTATTGGTCTCTGTGGTAAGAGTGTTGATTGGAATATGGGAAAATTTCCTACTGATAATCTATGTCTTTCCTTGATGACCTTTGGTAAACTTGGAATATCTAATCTATGTCCCTCAACGATTGAGAATTCTCGTTGGAGTCGTGATTTTGCGGAATTGGCCTATTTCCTTGTGTTGGGAACTCAAAGTATTACCATCTGTGGGTTTATCATCCATCAAATGTTGTCAATGACAACTCCCAACAAGAAGTTAGGCTATCCATGCTTTATTGCTCAAATTTGTCGCACCTTCTCTATTGCTCCAATTGGAAACTCCATTGGAACTCCCAAGCTTGTTCGCCCGTGTACTTTAAAACGTATGAAGGAGAACGCTTGCAAGAGACAAAGATGTGACACCCCTGATGGCTCATGTGATACTTCCTCTATAAATCTTCTTCAGCAAGTTCTTAAAGGAGTTGAAAAGATTAATGCCAAGGTAATGTGTGTACAAGAACAATTACTTGTGATTGTTACTAAATTTCCAGAAATCAAGGATGACATGGATAAGATTTAAGCCACTCTTATAGTCTATGATGATGAAGATGATGATTAGTTTTCCGTGCTTTATCAGTTTTGGTTTAAAAGTTTTTTTGACTATGTCTATGAAACTTCTTATGAGAATTTATTCTTGTTTTTTTTAAGAAGGGTAATTAGGGTTTGGAATATCCGTTTTTGTGATTACACATAGCTATTTCCAACGATTTTCATCTTGCAATATTGTTAGATTTATTTATTTAAATTCTAAAGTTGATTTGGAAGATGATATTGCATTATTAATCTTTATGGTTTTATATACTGCAACTTGTTATGGGATATGTGTGTTTGCGTCCGTGAACTGTGATTGTCCTATACTTGGTCAAAATTTAAGTCCTTCATACGTTGATATGCAAGTATTGATCAAATATTGAATGAACTTTTGTGCAAATATTGATGGAAGATAGGATGAGCTTTGGTTTACAAAGATTAAGTCTATTATATGTCATTATGCAAATGGTGATAAAGAATAGAATGAATTTTTGTTTATTCCGCAGTATTGATCTTCCCTGATCCATATTCTTATGTTAAATATTGTGCGGCTCCGTAAGTTCTCTTATGTGAGCATTTCGGATTAAATTAATCATGGGTTCCCTTGTGGTTAATTTAATTGAGTTTTTGGATACAAATTCATATTCTTATGTGATTTTTTAATGTCCAAAAAAATTCTTCTTTTCTTGTGAAAATAAGGTCGCTCTTGTTGTTCATTCGGGAATGACATTTTATGGGGAGAGTTACTAATTGAACTTGTGCTTAATTTCCAAATCTTTGTGGGGAGTGCGGTTGTAGAATATTATAGGGGTTATCTTGTATCTTTATAAACTCCTTGATGAATGCATTTAGTTTCGGCTATATGATTGCATCTAAAAAGTTGGCATGTACTTTCTTTTGGTCATGAAATGTCTCTATGGAAATTTCATTAGGATCCCACTAGTTTTCGTACATTTTCCAATTTTATTGACAAAAAAGGGGAGAATTAATGTGTAGTTCACACTACAAATACATATGATTTTCCGATCATTATGTAAGGGGGAGTGGTTTCCATGTGAGATGGAGTATTGACTAAGGGGGAGTGATACATATCACCATAGTATTGTTGTCAAAGTTGTGATGCAATTGAACTTTAATGTTGTGTAATAATACTATGACACTGTGTAGCAATGATTGAGAGTTATTATTTTCTCATTGTTGTGGCTACAGATCTTCAACAATGATGATGCTGATTTTAATATCTTTGGAATCATTGGAGTACTTGGAAATGACGAAGATTTCGAGTAATGTCGAAGAACCAAGGATATCATGCATGTGGAAGAGAAGCTGCAAAGTTTATTTATTTTGTATTTCATATGTATTGATAGTTTTGTCACTGAAATTGACAAAGGGGGAGATTGTTAGAGAACTGCTCGGCCGAACTCGCAAGCGTTGCTATCTCAAGATTGTTTGTCAAGTTTAGTTGTCAAAACTACAAGTCTTGATTTCTAGTCTACTTATAGCTAAGTCTCTGACTAGGATAGAAAGTGTAGTTGAGCTCTAGACTCCACGACGTTCATCATACAAAGACAAAGAACTACTCAAGGAACTGGTGGAACTTCATCGACAAAAAATTATGTGGAGACTTGAACTTATCTATCACTCAAAAGTCTATCTACTCTATCTCCTATCTTGAGAAAAAATTTATTTCTATATAGACTTCGATCATACACATTTTTTATTTCGAGCCGACTTTATCTCGCTTATCTTTTTCTCGAAATATGTGTTGGTAAGCTTTCACTTTGGCCAAGTTCATCTTTACTCGTGACGAAAGTCATGATATTTGTTTTAATCTCTTAAAAATCGCTTTGATGAAAAATAGTGTGTGAATAACCGTTATATATAACATCCTCTAAGAATGTTTCAATGATTAAAATGAGAGTTTAGAATATATAACCTTGAATGAATATAAACATTGTATGTGAACTCATACTTGTGTAAGTTCATAATCCTTGAACCAAAGTATGCGTACTTTGGTGTTTAGGATAACCGGAGCTAAGTCCGCGTACTGTCGGAAGTTCACATCCAGTGAATTTCTACTGGAGTTTGTGAACTGAAAACAAGCTCAATCCGGGTATTTAAGTATGCGTACCCGTATGCGTACTTAAGTGGGTTATTTTCTAAAAACGGTTTATTCGTGAACTAAACATTTATAAATTAAGGAATGCATATTTGCAAACCGTGGATATAATGTTCATGAATCGATTCAAGTGAATCAAAATCTTTTTTGTTTCGATTGTGTCTTGTATACTTTTATGAGATCTAAGCAATTGAACAACTTTCTAACTAGTTCATTTGAGCCACTTGAACTAGTTATGGTAAAGATGAATAAGGTTGATATGAAAGTGCTCATATGGCTAACCATTAGTTAACTACTTGTTGATGGTGGATTTCTATTAAAGGCTAAAATTGTAAAGAAAATACAAGATACTTCACTTAGTTAGATTACTCTCCTTTATCAACGAGTTAGCTTCCCATACAAACGGTCTGACAGTGTGTCAAGGGATAAGTTTGTAAGAACATTAGCTACACTATTTATAGTGTTACGATCATGGATAAAGTGGAAGACAAGGTATTTTATTTTCAAAATTTCTCAAAATTTTCCAAAAGACAAATTAACAAAAACCGAATGTGTTCCAACTCATAAACTAAAATCACTCTTAGTTGAAAATTAATATTAGCTAGCATACATTCATATGCTTTACTAACACAATAACTAGATATATGTAAACCTCTGGGATATGCAAATCATATAGGATTCTGCATTGAATATCAAAGGAAAATTATTGAACATTAAGATATAAGAGATTAACACATGTCTATGTCGATGTCATGTGGACATTCCAAGTTCAAACCGTGTATATATCGATGTTTCAGGAACAAGAAGATAACAAACATATCAAAAATATATTACATGTTTAAACTATGTCAGGATCGGTCCTAAACTTAGGACCAGTAATATGATCGATCTTGAATTCCCTTTCAACTACGAAACCTAATTTCGCAAGTCTACTTCCTTAGATTATATTTATGATATTGCGTTCAAAATCAGGAACGGTCCTGGGATCGGTCATTTCAACAAGGGATCAGTTTTGGGATTGGTATCACTTATAGGATCGGTCCTAAGATCGGTCATGAATCATGTTTCGTCTATGAAGCAATTTTTGCAAGTTTACCATTTCAATATATGTTTTTAAAATTGCTTTTTGACATAAATATTAAAGTAAGGATTCATCCGGAAGTTCAACACACTAACTAATAACAAGTTGGCCTGTCAATATTTTTCCGATATCCGGAATCCGTTTCCGAATATTCGAGATCCAATAGGATTTTATCCGTTTTATCGGATATCGGATCGGATATTTCTTCCTTAACATATCGAAAACGGATTAGACCCCATCCGAAATGTTAGTATCCGATATCCGATAGTATAGGAACTTATTTGTAATTTATCCTAATTTCGAGTCTAGTATCGGATATTGTCAGATAAATATCCGATAAGTGTCAATTATGAAAATGCTTTACAAGGGTTTTTAAGCTTTTTTGTTATAACCGGATATTTATCGGATATCCGACAACTTAGCCTATCGGAATCGATATTTGATTTTAATATCCTATAGGATATTATCGGATATCGAATATCCAGTAGTGCTTAACTTGTCGGAATATCCGACGTATATTCTTCCATTGACAGGCCTAATAACAAGGTACCATTCAATACAATGCCAAAAAAAGTATATAGATAAACTATACTTCGTAAGTCCATATACTTCAGTTGTCTCGAAGTATTGTGTATCATTTAGTAGATACTTTGATCATAGTATAATGACAAAATCACCAATACTAAAGTCATCATAACAAGTTAACTTTGTGTTTCATGTCTTCAATAAATAAAGACTTGAAACAACGAAGATAAAAATGGAACATGTCAAAGTATAAAATCGAACAGAAGGATGATGTGTTTTTTGTATTTGATACGTCTTTAGGTATTTATGAGTAACTAGATCAAGTCACATTATTTTTATGATCCTAGTCTAACCTGACAAAGTTGACTTTAGTAATATACTTAAGCAACTAGACTTTTAGAACTAAATTTGACAACCAAACTTGACATACCAACGGTTAGTGGATTCAACCGAGTAGTGCTCTAACAAGCTTACCAAAAGTCTATAAAATGGTAAGTGTGCATCGTAGGTCACCACCTTTCGGATAATATTTGAACACATTTGATGTTGTTATTTTTTTAATTTAAGAAAGTAGCTAAGGATATATATTTACCATTTTTAGGACCGGTACGATGTCCACGGATAAACAATTGTCAAATCTTATTAAACCACCTCTCAATATGTGAAATTCAGATTGAAATATCAAGTAAAATATAACCACAACATAGACATAACGTAAATTAACATACAAACATACTCAAATCCTAGTTTTAAGAGCACTACTTGATATATCTCTGAAACTGAAAATGGAAATTGAGTGAGCACATCATCCCAAAGGGGTTATCAGTGAAAACAAATAACTCTCAAGTAATCACTAACATGCTTTACGATTCTAAAACAAATGAAAATTAATAGTCTAGTTCTGCATACTTTCCAAATTAAGTCGGTATACAAAGTCACTACGCATCTTGTATAATTGAGACTAAGTAAACTACTCGAAGTTATTTAGTTCCTTCATCATCCCTGTGTTTGTGACCAATATGTTTTACGCGAACCCAAGACAGAGTCCATTATCTTGAGTTGCTTCACCTGCTGTGAAGATTTCTTCTATCAATTTCTTTGGATCATAACATGAAACAACAAAAAAATAAATTTGTTTCCAGTAACCGCCTCACTTATGCAACTCCTAAATACGAAAATAACCGGAGATAAAGTTGAGTACAAAAGATATTTGATTTGTCCAATATAAACTCATTTGGTCAAAGATCAAACCAATACAAAAACTATAGAAATAATTTATCTCGGTGAACAAGCTCTATCCATGCAACTCTACGAGGAAAAGTAACTAGACAGTAGTGGCTGGTAGAAGCGGTGGTGGTGGAGGCGATAATATCAGTGGTGGTGGAAAAAATAATGCCGATAGGTGGTTTTATGGTGGTGATGTTGGTGAATAGTCGTGGACATTTTTGGTTCTGTATATTTACAACACATGCAACATTGTATCGTGAAAGATGTAGTTGGTCATCACGATTGAAAAAAACATATATCATATTTTGAGGATGAGACCATACCATTTTGAAGAAAAGAATGATCATAACTACCAGATCAACTAAATGGTATCCTGCTACCTTTACTACCCGGATTTATAAATCATTGCAATCCAACAGTGTATATAACAATAAAAATATATAACGTAATAAATTAATTAACGACCTAAGTTCAACCAAAACTTTATTCATGATGTTTGTGATTCAAAATTACAAGTACGAGAAACGTCCAACGGGAGGTAGGTGGCGGTTGTGGTAGAGAAATAAATGGTATTAGATGGCTTTGTAGTGGTGGTGACGGTTAATGAGTAGCAATAGGCTATGTTAATTTTGTGTCACTACAAAATTGGTAACATTATATTTTAAAAGTTGTGGTTGATCGTCTTAAACTCGGTTAAAATACATGAAAGATCAAAAAAATAAAATAAACCTCAAAATGTCACGTTATATAATTACTACAAACAAACAAGCATAAGTCATAATCAATACACAACAATTACTTATTATCGAGATGTGTCGCTATGGTAAGGGTTGTACCCTAGCTATGTATACTTTTTTGCCTATTACTTTGTACTATATTATAAAATGAAGCTTCGCTATGTTAGCAAAGATAAAGATCAGTCCTGATTTTTCCTCCTAATTGGTAAATTCACGGTTTCGATCCCATGAATACACGCTTTAATTGAGAAAAATTCATAACATATTCTCTTATTTCCATCTTAAAAGTCTAAATCAAAATGGAAAACTTGATCAACCGAAAATTACAAACCTACCTTCCCATAAAACTGAACAATTGATTCTCTCGCTCACATTCCTTAGGGTGAGTGGGTTTGAAAACTCTAATTCCTTTGGAGCAAACGAAAATCAGAAATAAAGTTGGGAAGGGAGATAGATTGCCGAGAGGAAAAAACTCAAATCCAAGAGTATAGTTCCGCTCAATGTTCTTTCAATTATCCCTCGATCATTGTCCATCAAAACGTACATCTTTGACTAGTTAAACTACTCCGAGCTAACAACATTTGATAAAATCCTTTATTTTTTACATTGTTTCATATTTTTGGGTTTCTATCATTTTCTTAAATATCATTTGTTATATATTTAGTTGAAGTATACATTTTCAAAGATAACCTTATGGTTTGAATTTAGGGTGCATGTATTTTGTGATTAGCCAGATTATGAAAATTTGGCTATCCAGGTCGTCGGGGTTTCAATCTATTTACAACTTTTTGGTATAGAAAGGTGAGATTTTCTCAATAAACTATTTTTCGTTTCTATTTGTTTTGACTAATGGAAATAGAATTTTGATTTTATCTTAATAGATAAACTCAGAGAGAAACTTACAAGATTATTCAGATTACACGTTATAATTTGACAATAGATTGATATTTACAAAATGATCTTACATGTATACAAAATCCCATGTTCTCCGGGCTTCTGTTTCAAAGTCCAAAATAATTTGACTAGAAGTTATTCTCAATAAATAATCTAACATGATTATACATAACTTATATAACACCCACGCCGTAAATCTACAACTGTAAAATGATCAGTTTAATTAACTTTCAGTAATAATGTTCTATTAATCAATATTTTTATAATAAATATTTCTTTAATTAATCAAATATATAATATATTTTCATTAATACATAATAAATTTATTTTATATTGAAAATAAATAGGTATTAACGGTGGTTGTGATGGTGGGCGGGAGTGATGGATCAGCGGTGGGGACGTGACGGTGGGCGGGGGTCGTGGATCAGCGGTGAAGATAATGGTGCTGGGTGTTGGTGAAAATGACAAAGTGATGACGTTAATGGTGATGGTGGTGGAAGAAGTAGTGGTAGTGGGATGATAAATGTGTCTTAAGGTAGATAAATAATTTAGTTACCTTTGGTTAATTTTTTATTTATTTTATATATTAGTTTTTTTTATAAATAAAAATTAAAGGCCAGATTTTTCTAGGGAGAAGATAAATCGATAGTTGTGCTTTTAAGATTTATCGGGTCGGGGCAGGAAAGAAGATGAAACCTTTTAAAAAAAATGGCCATGTACAAGGCTACACGCGAATCAATTGTAATTGATTTTGTTTCTCATATCTCTCTATATTCTCATTTTTTGTCATGATTTCTGTTTCTACCATTTCTCATCGACTTCATGTTATTATGCATGCTTGAGAAGTAGTTCATGGTAATAGGTAAAGAGAGAAGATAAGTAGATAAGACACAAAAATAATCAAGAATGACAGATTATTAAACTTTAGGAAATGAATAAACACAACTTTATGTAAATTTGGAATAATTTATATCACCAAATGGAGAAAAGTAAATCCCGAAGCTAGCAGATTTTGTCAGATTAATATGATTGATTTTCAAGTAATTTTTTGTTTTTAGTTTTGTTACAAATTTGGTGAACGACCTTTAATGATTTATTTATTTTTGAAGTAGGGATACTATTTTATTTTATTTGAAGAAGCGAATGAAGCAGTGTTCAACTATCCTTGGGCCCATAGAATTTTGAGGAGTTTGTTAACGATTAACTATGTTTTTCCTAAAGGATTGTATGACTTACAAATATAATATTAAAAGATTTAAGGATAAGGACATGTATATTAACCAACACCTCGATAACATTTAGACTTGGATCGATTTTTCGCAAACAATTATGATATGTATGTATCAATGGATATATTTGAAATACATATCCTATCCCGTTCCATAAGCCCTGGTGTATACTAAGATATAACAATTAGCTTACACTTTTGAGAAAATATAACTTCCTTATATTTTCTCAAATATTGGCTTTGGAAGTGGGAACGGTGAGCATGAAAGAAACGTTTGGTTAAGAGCTGGATAAGAGCATTTGCAGCGGTGCGACTAAAACTAAAGAGTAAAAAAAAAAGACTAAATTTGGGTTTAGTCCATTGAGTGACGCAGTGGGGGGCGACTATATTTAGTCGAGCGGAGATATAATTTACGCTTGTTGCGGGGCTTTGATATAGCTTACGCTTGTTGCGGGGCGTTGTTATAGCTTACGCTTATTGCGGGGTGTTGGTAAAGATTACGCTCGGTGTGGGGCGTTCATAAAGTTTACGCCGGGAGAAGGGGCGTATGTATAATCAATGCCTGATGGGGCCGAGATCCTGTTCACGTAATTAATATATATATATATATATATATATGGGGCGGGGGTAGAGTTACCGCCCCATACTAATGAAAAAAAAAATGGGGCGTTGGTATAGTTAACGCCCCATGCTAAAGAGATAAAAAATAAAAAAAAAATGGGGCGGTGACTTTATCAATGCCTAGTGTGGGCGTTAAGTTTAGGTGCGCGTTAAGTTTACGTGCTCTTTGTGTGGGGCATTAAATTTACGTACGCCCGACTAAATTTGGGTTTGGTCTTGGTCGCCGACCAAATTTAGTCTGGAAATTTGGTATAGTCTGGTATTTGATCTTTAGTCTGTCCCACTATGCCTCTAAAACTTCCCAAATTTTTAGTCTTGGTCGCCCACTTCGGTTGCTCTTAGGGGGCCCTAATGTTTGATGCTACATGATAGTCAAATTATATGGGATTAACCACAATCATAGATTTATATATTGTGAGATCAAATTTATTAGGGCAGAATACCATTGCTTCATTGATTGGAAAGTTTCCAATTTAATTAAAGATATTAAGTCAGTTTTTAAGAGTCATTCCTCTTGGCAATGTCATTATGTGCCAAAAGAGAGAAACAGAGTAGCATATTCTCACTCTAAGTTCTAGAGATTACCCAGTCTTTAGGTTACTTCTGCTCCTTCCGAGATTACTTCTTTATTACAGGAAGATGCAAAACATGTATCTGCTTTGTTTTGATGCAATAAAAAAAATTAACATGGTAATTATTGCTTATAGTGTTCCAATTTTTAGGACCTAAAGAACTGGACAATGAAAGGTTATTATAGTTAAATGGGTCACTGAAAGCAATTTAACAGGTTGTTTTATTCATTTCTCATAATTTCTAAATGGTGGAATATGCCAAAAATGGACATAGTGTCACTGAAGACTTCATACGGTATGAGATATTACTTTTAATAACATCTAAAATTTACTGCTAATCAGCAATCCATAGAGTATGTTTCGAAAAAAAATAAAAGTTGAACTTGGAGGATGCGGATGTAACAATTTTTCTACCATATGCTCCAGGTTTTTATGAGTAACTAAAATTCCAAACTGTATATACAACCTGCACATTTCCATCAGTTGCTCTGCCAATAAACTTCACGATCATGGTTGATCTTGATAATGCGGAATGAAATCTTTCAAGCTGCAAAAAATAATAAATTCAGAGTAACCCATATTGTTATCATTCATAGTGGCTTCCTATTCCCTTTTACTGGTTATTTCATTATAATGCCAAGTTCTCTGTAAGATGATGACTTGTTGTTGATGCTTGAAACTGGAGTGTAAGTTTGTTCCAAGCTCATTCTGAAAGTAAGATACCATACCAATTGAAGTGTTAGTATTGAGTCTAAGATGGGGCAAACTTGGCCAAATGGTGAGCCATAAAACCTACCACAGTATAAGAAGAGCAAATAAATTGAGAAATAATTAATATTGAATTAAGCATGCAAATAATGTGCACATGAACTAATTTACCTGACCAATAACTGAAAATCGATTTGTTCATAAACTGATCAATCTGACCAATAACTGAAAATCGGTAAAATTTTGTTTTACTGTATAATGTGTACGTTAAACATATTATGTGTAATGGACAAAATTTTCTAGAAGAAAAAAAGAACCAAAGATTTTTCTAATGCACCTTTTGCTGTATGTTTGAGACATAGATACTTGGAGATAGGGAGACCTGAACAACTCGACACATCTCTCCGCGACCTCCTTATCATATCATTGGTTTGTGGATCTTCTCCACTACTCTCTACATTATAAAACCTAGTCTATTTATGGTTGGTTACTTATGAGTTAATACAATAGAAATAATGACTAAGCTGGAAAATCTCCCATGGAATCTTCCACAAATCTTAATTATTCATCACGAAAAGTAAAGAATGACATAGTGTCTTGGAAGCAAGAAATGAATGGCCGTATCTAACGATATTCAAAATTAAATCACAATCATTTCTAGTAAAAAATGTTTTCCTACAAAAAATACCAACAACATATACTATGACGATAGTTTGATTTTAGTGTTCAGCTAAAAGAAACCACGTTTATATAGTGATGATACTAAAAAATGGATTTCTAGAGAACCACAGAGATAAAGTCCGTGTACAGGTTAATCATCTAAACCAAAATTTAGCCGTACATGTGATTTTTTTTAGGAGTCTAGGCATAATATGTCCACCGCGTTTACGTTCATTTATGCTTAAACGCCTAATAGATTTTTCGAACGAAGAAAAGGCACTAGCTAAGCAGAATTCAGATGGTTTGAATGCTATAATACATGTTGTAATCCATGATCTATAATATCATGTATCAACATGTCAAACTTCGAAAAAAGCTTGGGATAATCTTCAAATCGTGTTCGAAGAAAACACATCAGAAAAGGAAGCTAGACTTCAAACTCTTACATCTGATTAGGAAAACCATCGAATGGATGACAATGACACTTTTGAAGAGTTTCATCTTAAACTCTCTGAGATAATTAATGCCTCTTTCTCGCTAGGAAAGACTATTTTCTGAAAAAGATATAGTGTGTGAAATTCTCAGATAGTTGCCTCCAAGATACGATTCTAAGAAGCATGCAATCATATAAGCAAATGAGCTCTCAACTCCCTCACGAAGCACACTCGTTGGAAAGTTAAAGATCTTTAATCACAGTCTATTCAAAATAAAGGGATTGCTTTTAAAGTTGAAAAAATTCCTAAAGTCCCAATGTAAAGGAATAGACAGTTGGATGATTCAGATGAACAGATTGCAGGAAACTCTGATGATAAAATGGAAGAATCATTATCTTTGATTACTAGACAGTTTCGAGATCTCTTAAGGTCAAGAAATAAGAGTTTCATAAAGGATAATCACCAATCTTCTCGACCACATGATCGAGTTCATGTCAAAAAGGAACATGAAGAAGATGATGAATATCAGCCGCAATGCTTCAAGTGTAAAGGGTTTGGTCATATTGATAAAGACTGTCTCAATCGTAAGAAGTACACTGGAAGTAAGGCATTGGCTGTAACTCATGATGAGGCATCAGATTCATACAATTCTGAATAAGAGGAAACAACTAATATATCACTAGTTGTGAATCTTATTTCTTCTTCCTCCATTAGTGATTTACCCATTCTGAGAATGGATATGTCTTATGATGTTATTAAATAACCTAATGGTAAAGGGTAGGATAAGATAAGGTGCAAAAACTATCTCAAGAATAAAGAGATCCTTTTGCAAAAATCTTTGTACAACCAAAGTCAAGATACTTCGCTAGTTCAAGGTAACAAAAGGAGAATTTCTCATATGATTCACAAGCTGAAGAAATGAAAATGGAAACCTTCCTTCATGTGGTGTTGATATGAAGGACTGAGTTGTATTAGAATAATATACATCAATTTTTAATTGCTTTCATTGATTGTATAAGTCTATTGAATAAAACTATTATGAATAAAGTTATTTGATTTATAATTTTTCTTGTGATAGTTTTTGATTTACATAGCCGGTACTTTAATGCTTTATTTTATTTGATATGTATGTTTATGAGATGTTTGATTTCGGTTTTATTACCTTGATATTCGATCTCATAATATGTTTATGAGATGTTTTATTTCGGTTTGGGTGACTTTTTGATTTAGCAGGATTAAGTTATATCCCATGTTGGTAGGCTTTATCAAAGGATCATGAGGGGTTCCTGTAGAAACAATATGTGAAAAAGTCACAATATGTTGAATCGGTTTTGGTTTAGCATAAAAGCATATGTGTTTCGACGGTTTTCAACTTTTGCTTACAATTATTAAAACCGATTTTCAACCTTTCTCTGGTAAAGGTTGGTTATTGTTATTCTTTTTTTTTTGGCATGAGAATGATAACATAATGGTATTTCGATATCAATTCTCCCGGTAGAAGAAAACGATGTGATCATATTTGGAGAAGTTGGATGCGAAATTGAGGTAACAATCTTGTTAGTTAATTGTTTTCCTGTTTTAAGAAAAGCCTATTTTTATTTGATATATATATATATATATATATATATATATATTGCTTTTGCTTAAATGAAATAGTTGGTACAATTGATTTGTTTATTCCATTATGTATGTGTGGATGTTTGGTTAATTCAATTGCTTCCAGTTAAGTAAAATAATTGTTATTTTGCTTTATTGTGTAGTATCAATTGTTTAGGCTTACAAAATTTCAGTGCAACAGTGAAATCTTGTTTAGGTGAATAATTATGCAAGTTGATTTATTGGGTTGTATGAATTATTTATGGCTTAACGAATGAATATGTTGACGGGACGAGTTGTTTAGTCCATTTCGATTCCGGATAAGCTAAGCTAAGTTAATTCTGATCTAAGTTAGACTTATCAAAGTAGTGGTTTCGGTTATTCAAATCTATCCGAAAGCCTAAACAAGGAAATGCTAGTTAACTAACCTAGTATTTGGCTTGTTTGAAATCTAAAGGTCTAAGTTATATGGATAATTAGAACCTGATGAGAAAAATGGAGTTTATCTTTGTTTTGGTCTTATCGAATGAAGCGGTTGTATTTATACAATCGGTTTAGCAATGGGACTAAGTTGATTAGTTGATTTTTTGGTTTGCTAAACTAGTTGGGAAAATTGCTTCGGGAAATTATTTCCATGATAACATATCAAAACGTAATTACTTGTAGTTTCGGTTTTGATATTGGTTATCAAAAACGGTGTGTAAAACCCTCGTGCTTGACTCAACAGGTTGCAAGTCTATTTTGAGATTTATAAGATCCTTTTCGTGTAATCCATTATTATTTTTTGTTTCTTTGTCATTTTTGTGACAAAAAGGGGGAGAAATATATGGAGTAAACAAGTGATGCTGGTATCAATTTTATGGGTGATTGGTGTCACTGGGGAAGAGGACAATGGTGCTTAAACGTTTATCTAACGAATGAGGAAAAGCACAGACTAAGGGGGAGTAACATATCATATGATTGGGATAACAAAGACGTGCGTATTGAAAATCTACCTATCTCACCTTTAGGGGGAGTATGAGCTTTGTTATTATAATGTCAACAACGGCATTTTAAGGATTGAATTAATGCAGGTTATGTGCTATTGGATTTGGGAATCAAGCATATGTGTAATGAATTATTGTAATTTGTTTATCCATATGATTGTAAGAGTTTTGTCACTAAAATTGACGAAGGGGGAGATTGTTAGAGCATTGCTTGGTTGAACCCACCAAGCATTGGTATGTCAAGTTTGGTTGTCATATTTTAGTGATCCAAAACTCATTTAAGAGTCGCTTGATTTAAATGTACTAGAGTCAACTTCATATAGGTTATATTGAAAGTATTAGGGTGATACATTACAAGTATTGCGAAGACTTAAAGAAGTGAAGAAGAACGGGGCTACAACCACAACATCATCCTTCCACTTGAGGTTAGTGATATTTGACTTGAACTGGTTCATTCCCTAACGTATCTTTCAAGTCGTGCATATTGAAAACATAAAACCGCGAAGCATGAACACTCTAGATAGACATAGTATTAAGTAAAACAATATAAAGTTTCTTGCTTAAACATTAAACTTTATATATAAGACATCGACATAATCGTATGAATGCTATTGTGATTATGTATGGGTATGAGGTGAGTATTTCATCCTAGGGAACAATGTATACATGTGTTCTAAGGAAGTAAGTTCATGATATGTGTTGTGAACCGAAAAGGAAATCGCCAGGAATTATTGGGGATGTTCTTCATTGCATATCTAATGAATGACCAATATGTGTGATTAGTATAACCGCTCATGACTTGTTTGTGTTCTTGGTAAAACTATTCACATGAGGTCTGACTTATGTATTGGTATGACTTTTATTAGTGAAACCGATCTTAAGTAATCACCTAGGGTATAATCAGGTTGTGAGTGTCTAACCTTATTACTTGGAGAAGAGGAACCGATCCTAGTAAGAGGTGCAGTGCATCAGAAGGGGAACCGATCCTTGTATGAGGTGCATTAAGGTTTATGGAAGAAAGGGGAACCGATCCTATGAACATGTGCAACACGTTTTTGGGAAGGGGGGGATCGATTCTATGGACATGTGCAGTACATACAAGTTGGATACCAGATATATGTGGGGAACCGATCCTAGTACCTAGTCAGTTGTATCTTTGGTAAGCTAGTGTAACTATGCACAATACTCACATGGAGGTAGAACCGAAACTTGTTTTGGTAGAACCGTAAACCCATGAGTTGTGATTGAGTGCTACTTGATAAATCACGTAGTTCTTGAAAGTCAGATGAACCAATTTTAAACTTGTTTGGAAGCGTGGTAAATCGTTTTCAAGTGAGCAAGCATGAAAAAGGACTTGCAAGAGTAAGATGTCGATACACTTTGAACACGGTGCATTAATGCTTATTTTATATTGTTCAAAGATATTCCTTAACGACTAAGAAGGAAGTAAATCCCAAGATCGAATTTAAATAAGTTAAGAATCTTTTTAATTAAAGGGTTTTTAATTATATATGGAAAATAAGAATTAGTAATGTGCATTTACTAATTAAATATTTTCTAAGGAGATTTCGATCATTATTTTTGGACAGTGCATTCACAGGAATTATGAAAACCGAATTTGGGTAAATATGGAAAAATATCTTGAGAATATTTTCGGTTTCGGAAATTCCTTGGTGTCCAAACTTCCTTGTCTATAAATACTTTGAGTTTGCATTTCTAGCAAACTAATCCTGCGTGACATAGACTTCCTATTTTGTCTTTGTTACTGGTGAAGCCGCCTATCGGAGAGGAGAGTAACCTAATTAGGTGAAATCTCTTACGACCGCTCAATTTAAAGTCTTATTTGGGATTGAGAAGCTCTAGCGCGACCTGTTGGTGGGAAATAGATATTGCGGTTTATCTTTAGTTTTCGTATTGAATTTATTGACTAACGGTGGTTGAACTTTGATTGCACCTAGTTTGTTTATGCTTGATAATCTTCTCTTCTGATATAAGATTCACTCAAACTAGTTCAAAGTTTCGACAGGGATCTTTATACTATTGTTAGATCTAAAGACGATCTTGTGATAATCCATTGTTAACAGACTCCGTTCTGTGTGTGATTGATCACAAGAGATTCAAGCAATTGTGTGCAGGTGTTTATTGAAGATCTAAGAAGATTTTAAGACAAAGAAGATATTGAAGATTTATGACTTGGTTTTTATAATCATTGGTGTGCACAATACTTGTTTGGGAAAAAGAGGACCCGACTATAATTGATTTATCCTTTTGGGTGTTTTGGTAGAATAGTTGAGGAAGATCGGCATCAATACGTTGCCTTGTGATTAAAGGTATTGATTGGCTTAATCTTAACGATTGCATTTGGGTGATTGAACATAAGATAGATCTTGGAACCTGGAAAAGGAGTTTATATTAAGATAAATAAGGAAACCTTTGCGCAACTCATATCACTTGGTTGAAGAGAGTTGATACCAAACAAATTTGTTGTTCATTTACTGTTTGGAATACGAACCAAAGGAATTGGTCCAAGTACGTGACTTGTTTACAGGTTGGAGGCGTGGGAATACATAAGGAATTAGGTGAACTGTAGGTTTAGTTGCTTGGTCTCAACTATACGAAGTTGCTTTATTTTGTATAGCGGCTTAATCCTAAGAGTATTCAATTCTGGACTAGGTCCCGGGGTTTTTCTGCATTTGTGGTTTCCTCGTTAACAAAATCTTGTTGTGTCATTTACTTTATATTTCCACATTATAATTGTTTTATTATAATTAAAGTAAATTGCACAAACGTTAATTCCTATTTACTTGATACATGAATCATATAGAGTTTGGTTAAGTCCGAACCTTTGTATCAAGTAAACACACTTTGTATTTGTATTGTCTCGATCTTGTATCCATAAATGATCACACAAAGTGCGAACCGATTTGTTGTATTGTCTCGAATCAGTCTATAGACAATCACTTTCGGGGAAAGGACTTATAGGAAGGAAAAGTAATATCTTGAGGTATATTTGGGGCACCCTCGCCTTTTCACATCTACATTCGTGTTTTCAACTTTTGCTACTGGCACGCATTAGTTAAAACCTATTCAACATTTCTTTGGTAAAGGTTGGTTTTGTTGTTTTTCTTTTGTTCTTATAAGAGGGTGACAATACACTTGGGGAGAGTTCGAATTTGAACTTGCGCTTAATGATATATCTTTCCGGGGAGATGTTGCTACGGAAATTGAGGTAACGAATTTGTTAGTTAATCGTTTTCCTATTTAAGAAAAGCTTGTTTATATTGCATATATTTTGCTTTTGCTTAACAAATTTTCGGTACAATTGATATGTTCCATTATGGTGTGTATGGATGTTTATGTGACTCAATTATTTTTAGTTAAGAAAAACTGTGAAAATTTGTTAGAGCACTGCTCGGTCGAACTCGCAAGCGTTACTATCTCAAGATTGTTTGTCAATGTTAGTGATCAAAACTATAAGTATTGATTTATAATCAACTTATAGTGATGTCTCGAACTAGGACAAATTGTGTAGTTGAGCATTAGACTTCACGGCGTTCATCAAATGAAGACGTAGAACTACTAAGGCGAGCTTGTGGAACTTCATCAACAAAAGGTATGTGAAGACTAAAACTCATCCATCACTTGGAAAGTTTATTTCTACTTTATCTCCTATATTGGGACAAAATTAGTATTACTATGGTTTTCGATTATGCACATTTGAGATTTTGAGCTGAGTTTAACTCGCTTATATATTTCTCGAAATATGTGTTGGTAAGCTTTTGCTTCAACCAAGTTTATCTTATATTCTTGACGAAATTCAAAAGATGATCATGTGAAAAACGCCGTGTAACATCTTACATGGTTTGTATGATACAATCATTTGGTGTAGACTTGGAATGTTTCGTTATGATTATTTCAATAACTTGAAAATTGCTTTGATGCTAATAGTGTGTGAAAATGGCTATTGTCATCCTCTAAGAAAGTTTCTATGATTGAAATAAGAGATTAGAACACTTAACCAACATTGGATTATAAACATGTTGTGCACTCTTGGATATATGTGATCCATGTCCGGGAACCATTGTATGCATACCCGTATGCGTACCTGTTGGTTTGAGAAGTCTGGGAACCTAAGTGTGCGTACCTGTACGCATATTGGCATAGGTTTGTGACCAGAATTTTCTGCTGGGTTTGGAGGTATGCGTACCCATTCGCATACTGGCGAAAACCAAACTTGGTCCGGCTATTCAAGTATGCATATCCGTTTGCATACTTGAATGGTTAAAGTTATAAAATCGGTTTTGTTATGAACAAATACATTTATATAATAAGGAATGCATTCTTTGCAAAATGTGGCTATAATTTTCATAAATGATTCGAGTAAATCAAACCAATTTTGCTTCAATTGTGTTCTTGTATACTTTTATGAGAATATAGCAATTGAACAACTCTTTAACTAGTCTCATTTGAGTCATTTGAACTAGTTATGATTCAGATGAATAAGGTTGATATGAGAGTATTCATATTGATAACTCGGTTAACTACCATTAAACCAACATGGTGTACATGTTTAGGTACGGTTACATAAACCAAAATTAGGGTACATTTCATTTGTGTATAACAAGCTAAGTTCGACCTAACAGTTGAAATATATTAGCTTGAATCTAATCAGGATTTAATCTAACGATAAATAATGAATGCTTTGTTACCAAGGTAACTTAGATTGCAAACCCTATTTGAAAACTATATAAAGGAGAACTCTAGCAACTGGGAAACCTAATCCCCACACCTTCTGTGTGATACTAGTTGCATAATCTAGTGTCGATTCTCCTTTAACCTTAGGCTTTTCAGGAAACCATGTAGGTTAACGACTTAAACACTTCATTGGGATGGTAAAGCCAGACCCAACTATTTTCTTTGTAGTTGCGTGTTCTGATCTTACTTTTACTATCGTGATTGAGTATTATCTTTGTTAAGATTTGCTTGAGATTTATCTCCGATAGGTAAGATTGAAAAGTAGTCACAAACATCTTCGTCTCATCGTTTGTGATTCCACAATATCTTGTTTCGTTAATCGATTACGATTATTGTGAGGTGATTGATATTTCTAGGCTGTTCTTTAGGAATATAAGTCTGGTATATCAGTTGGTTCATGTTCATCTTGATTTATCAAAAGACGGAACAAAACTCGTAGGTATTTCTGTGTGACACATATTTATCTATTCTAATAAACTTTTCTGTATGAGACAGATTTTTTTATCAAGTCTTCGACTTTGCGTCGTATCAACTCTTCGTTGTTGGTAAGATCATCTAAGGGAATCAAGTGCATAGTGTCTTGTTGGGATCATAGACGTAAGGAGCATGACTGTACCTTGAATCAGTGTGAGATTGATTAGGGTTCAACTATATTCCAGTCTGAAGTTCATTGGTAGTAGGCTAGTGTCTGTAGCGTCTTAATACAGTGTGGTGTTATGGACTAGGTCCCGGGGTCTTTCTTCATTTGCGGTTTTCCTCGTTAACAAAATTCTGGTGTCTTTGTTATTTCTTTTCCACATTATATTTTGTTATATAATTGAAATATCACATGTTGTATGTTGAATTGATCAATTGGGAAATCCAATCTTTGGTTGTTGATTTAAATTGATTGATCCTCGAACATTGGTCTTTGGTACCGTTCAATTTATTTATCTTATATTCTCTTGAATGTATATTGGAGTTTGTCTATTCAGATTTCCAAATGAAATATTGGGTGTGGTTGTTAGACACCCCGCTTTTTCAATTGGAATCAGAGCAGGCAAACACATTTAAGACCTTAAAATTTGTTGTTTGTAGCGATCTGAATATGGACAGAAGTGTTATCTCAATAAACGTACCACCAGTCTTCGATGGCTCAAATTACTTATGGTGGAAAATTACTATGGGTGCCTTTCTTCAAGTGCGTGATTTTCAACCATGGGTTTATGTTGTTAATGTCTATTGTTAGAGCATTGCTCGATTGAACCCACCAAGCTTTGGTATGTCAAGTTTGGTTGTCATATTTTAGTGAAGCAAAACTCATTTAAGAGTTGCTTGATTTAAATGTACTAGAGTCAACTTCGTATAGGTTAGCTTGAAAGTATTAGGGTGAGACATTACAAGTATTGCGAAGACTTGAAGAAGTGAAGAAGTGCGGAGCTACAATGACAACATCATCCTTCCACTTGAGGTTAGTGATATTTGACTTGAACTGTTTCATTCCCTAATGTATCTTTCAAGTGTGCACATTGAAAACATAAAACTGCGAAGCATGAACACTCTAGATAGACATAGTATTAAGGAATACAATATGAAGTTTCTTGGGGGTGAGTCACGCTCTGCAAATCGGTGATTGACTCGGCGAAAAAAAATTCATCGGATTTGTTCTCAGATTCATTTCTTCAAGTGGATTCAAAGGTTTTAATTCTGGTATTCATAGTTTTTATGAATTAAGATCATTAATTCAGGTGGTTCTCCATGGATTCTGGTCCAAAAACCACTTGTACTGATGATTTTCATTTAAAAAACTTAGGGTTATCTCAAAACAGTTCAGTACCAAAAATTCCAACTATAGAATTACCTGATGATCTTTTTGAAGAAAGTTTAAGTCCTTGGAAATTCTCTCTTATTGGTAGATTATATTTACAGAAGATCAAATTTGTAGATGCTGCCATTATTCTGCTTCAACAATGGAATTTAATAGGTAATTGCAAACTCATTCCTCTAGGAAGAGGTTTTTTTACAATTAAATTAGATAATGAAGTAGATAGAATGACTATCAAATCTGGGCAATGGGAATCAATTTTTGTAAATTAGAAATTGGGTTTCAAATTTCAGACCATCTTCACAAAGAACCTCTAAAGATCAAGTTTGGGTTAGACTACCTGGTCTTGGTTTGGAATTTTGGAAGGAGGAAATTATCTTCAAAATATGTAAGGAAATTGGAACTCCGATTAAAATTGATTTGGCTACTGCAAATTGTGATATTGGTTATTATGCTAATGTTCTAGTTGAAATAGACTTTGCTTTTTCTATACCTAACAAAATCTGGATAGGAACAAAATTTGGAGGCTTCTTTCAGGACATTTCAATTCCAGTATGTCCTAAGTTTTGTCATAAATGTAAAATCATTGGGCATTTAACTTCTGAATGTAGAAATGTGCAGAACAAGAATAAAGCAGATATTACAGGTAATTAGAATAATCAAAAGCTTTTTACAACACCAGTAAAGCAGTAGCAAATTCCTTTTGATATTTGTGATGTTTCAGAAAGAGAGGGTGAAGATTCTATAGTAAATTCTATTGATGAAACACAAGTTCTTCATTTATCAACATGAGGTAATTTAGTTCTTAAAGGAAAATTCAGTTCTCTAGAATGTGAAGATGAGGAAGTTGAGCAAGAAGTTGTTATTAATGATGCTCCAGTTTTGTCAACTCCAAAGAAAGCTAATGATGTAGAAGATTCTTCTAGAAAGTATGTTGATGGGAAAACAGGTCAAGTATCCAATGAGAATGTTAAAGTAACATCTTGGTCTAAAATAGTGGAAAAGGAAATGACTAATGTAGCTTCATCATCAAAAGTTACAAGTCCTCCAAGTAAATTCTAAATATAATTTTAGGAAAAACCAAAACCAAGGAAAAGGAGGTCCTAAAAATCCTCCTCCTCCTATCAAATGAAGATCATATATTGGAATATCAGGGGCCTGAGAAGACCTAGGGCTCAGGATAAATTGAGGTCTTTAGTTCTATAATTTCATCCTTCTTTATTTTGGATTGCAGAACCAAAAATAAAGTGTAATGCTTCTTTTTGTGAAAAGTTAAATTTAGCTGGGATGCAAAGTATGGTGATTCATAATTCTACATCAAATAATAAAGGTAACATTTGGTTATTCTGGAGCAAGTCTATTTCAACTCCCCAAGTAATTTCTATTTCTAGTCAAATGATAATTGTTAGTGTTGGAGATGTTTTGGTATCTGGAGTTCATGCCCATGTGAAGAAAGCTCAAAGAAGATTCTTATGGTCAGAGATGGAGATGATCAGTGAATTAAATAATCCTTGGATAGTCTTTGGGGATTTTAATGCAGTGCTCTCCTTAGATGAAAAAGTGGGTGGCAAATCTCCCAACAGAGCTTCAATGCTAGAATTTTCAACTTGTTTAGACAATTGTGAACTGATTCAAGATCCTAAAACAGGACTACAATTTTCATGGTCAAATTGTCAGCAAGGTCAGAAAAGGATTCTATGCACACTTGATAGAGTTGTTTTTAATCAACAATGGCTTCAAAAATTTGGTGACTGGGGGTATAAGGTGGGTCTAAGAATTGTTTCAGATCATTCTCCCTTATTAGGAGGTAGTTCTAATATTCCTAAGCCTCATAATTGTCCAAGTAAATTTCAGAAAATGTGGATTTATCATCCTGAATTTTTATCAGTTGTCAAAGTATGTTGGTCTAAGCATATTTCAGGTGATCCAGCTTACATTTTTATGCAGAAACTAAAAGCTTTAAAAAAGGAGTTGAATACTTGGAATTGGCAGGTTTTTGGCAATGTTCAAGTTAAAATAAAAGAAGCAGAAGAAAAAAGTAAATGTTGCAATGCAATATATTGATAACCATCCATTTTATGAAGAAGCTCTAAATAACTTAGTAACAACTCAAAATGAGCATGCCAGTAGAGAGGTGCAAGCTAATGTGATGCTTAGACAAAAATCCAGGGAAAAATGGATTAAGGAGGGTGCAGTTAATACCACTTTTTTTTACACAAAAATGAAGATAAGGCAAGCCTCAAATCTAATTAGTGAACTTGAAGATAATCATGGTAATATCATTTCTGATCCTTCTCTCATTGCTGATTCTTTAATTCATCATTACCAGGAAAAATTTAAATTTCAGGAAGTTAATATTTCAGAGGGTCTACTAGATGTTATACCTCATTTAATAAGCAGCTCAGATCAAGAAATGTTGGATAGATTGCCAACTTATGAAGAAATCAAAAATATCATTTTTCTTATGGATCCTGAAAGCTCTCCCGGTCCTGATAGTTTTTCAGGTATTTTCTACAGAACTTGTTGGGACATAATATGTAATGATTTGGTAGATGCAATTCAATTTTGCTGGAAAAGAAGATTTATACCATGAGGAATGAATTCTAATTTTCTAGTTCTTCTGCCTAAATGTCAAGGAGCAAAAAAGGCAAATCAGTTTAGGACAATTGGTTTGAGCAATGCACTTTTCAAAATATTCACTAAGATCATTACAGTGAGAATGACTAGTCTTATGCCTAAACTTATATCTCCTCAACAAGCTGCTTATATCCAAGGAAGAAGCATACATGAACAAATTTTTCTTGCATCTGAGATGGTGAATGAAATAAAAAAGAAAAGAAGAGGTGGTAATGTAGCCTTTAAGCTTGATATTTCTCAAGCTTATGACTCTGTAAGTTGGAATTTTCTTCTTCAAGTCCTTAAAAAATATGGATTCTCTTCTACATGGTGTGATTGGATGTTAATTCTCTTTGAATATGCAAAAATGTCAGTAATGGTCAATGGAGGCCCCTGTGGTTTCTTTTCAATGGGTAGAGGGTTAAAGCAGGGTGATCCATTATCACCTCTCCTTTTTGTGTTGATGGAGGATGTTCTGAGTAGAAATATATCTCAGTTGGTGAATCAAGGTAAAATTCTTCCTATGGTGATAAAAAATGGTATTCATCCAACTCATCTTTTCTTTGCAGATGATGTTTTTATTTTTTGCAATGAATCTAAGAAGTATTTAAATAGTTTGTTCACTCTTCTTGATGAGTACCAAGCTAGTTCAGGTCAACTCATAAATAAAGAGAAAAGTAAATGCTTTATTGATGGAGTCTCTTCTGCTAGGAAACATCAAATATGTGAGATGGTTAACATGGAGCTCTCTAATTTTCCTGATAAGTATCTAGGTGTAATTTTAGCTCCTGGAAAAGTTACTTCAACAATGGTCTGGCCAGTGGTGGAAATGATTCAACATAGACTAGCAAGATGGAAGGGTAAATTATTATCCTTTGCTGAAAGGTTAACTTTGGTAAAATCAGTCCTTTGCAGCATTCCATTATATAATATGACTATTTATAGATGGTCTGCTTCAATTATTAAGATATGTGAACAACTGATAAGGAATTTCTTATGGTCTGGCAATAGTGAGGTGAGAAAATTGAAAACTATGTCATGGAAAAAGGTCTGCACTCCATATAATGAAGGAGGACTTGGTATTAGAAGAATGAAAATCATCAACAAAGTTTTCCTTATGAAATTAATGTGTAAAATGATTACTTCTCAAGATGAATGGGCTCTTTTCTTTGCTGCAAAATTTAAGAATAAACAAGGTCAGTGGTTTGAAAATTGGAAACCCTCTTCTGTCTACTCTGGTCTTAAATGGGCTTGGCTTTCTTTGAGAGATGATATTAAGTGGAAGGTTGGTAATGGAGTTGGAATTTCTATTTGGTTTGACACTTGGTATGAAACCTATCCTATGATAAATGAAATTGGATATTCTGACATTGTCAAGAGCAACATTCAGATGAAAGTGAAAGATATAATTAAAAGGAATCAATGGGAAATTCCAAATAAACTACAAAATATATTTGTTATGAGCAATATGCCTGCTATTAATGGTGGTGCAGATAGTTTTATCTGGAATGGTAGTACTAATGGAGTTTTTACCACTGCACAGGCTGTGGAAAACTTGAGATTCAAGCAGCAACAACTGGTATGGACTTCTTATATCTGGCAACCTTTTTTACATCCTTCCATTGCATGTAATGTCTGGAAACTACTACAAGGAATATATGTAGATGATAAAACAATGAAAGAAGAAGGATATGAAATGCCTTCTAGATGTTGCATATGTGTTGCAGAGCAGGACAATATGAAACACACACTGTGGGAATGTAATTTCAGTACTCAGATGTGGAATTGGCTATGCTCTATCTTTGTCTTTCCAAGGCCTTCTTCTTTTGCAGATATTTGTCAAGCAGCAGCATCTCACAGTCCTCTCATAAAAGAAGTATGGCTCACAGCAGCTTGTGCAGTAATGAAAGAGCTATGGTTTCTTAGAAATTCAATTTTGTTTGAAAATGGGAAGGTTAATGCTATCAGCTTTAAAAGCATGATTGTTCAAACAGTTCATGAAGGTGGAGTTAGAATGCAAGGTAAAAGATGGGCTCACATCTATGACTCACAAATAATTGATTTTTTTGCCTTGAAGTCTAGGCTTGGTCAACTGAAGCCATAGTTGATATTGGTTCTTTTTGTATTTCTTCTTTAGTCCTTGCCTGGTGATGTAATTTTTATTAGATCCTTGTATTACTTTGGTTATTCAATTTAATAAAAATATGTGATTGAGAAAAAAAATAAAAATAAAAATAATAATAATAATAATATGAAGTTTCTTGTTTAACCATTAAACTTTGTATATAAGACATCGACATAATCATATGAATGCTATTGTGATTATGTATAGGTATGAGGTGAGGATTTCATCCTAGGGAACAATAATTACATGTGTTCTAAGGAAGTAAGTTCATGATATGTGTTGTAAACCGAAAAAGAAATCGCCAGGCGTTATTGGGGCTGTTCTTCATTGCATATCTTACGAACGACCAATATGTGTGATTAGTATAACCGCTCATGACTTGTTTGTGTTCTTGGTAAAACTATTCACATGAGGCCTGACTTATGTATTGGTATGACTTTTATTAGTGAAACCAATCTTAAGTAATCACCTGGGGTATGATCGGGTTATGTATGTCTGAACTTATTACTGGGAAGAGGGGAACCGATCCTAGTAAGAGGTGTAGTGCATCACAAGGGGAATCGATCCTTATATGAGGTG
Organism: Papaver bracteatum; assembly: GCA_023529315.1. Lineage (NCBI taxonomy): Eukaryota > Viridiplantae > Streptophyta > Magnoliopsida > Ranunculales > Papaveraceae > Papaver > Papaver bracteatum. Next base: position 3,076,857 of record JAJJWX010004171.1, on the reverse strand, counting down.
CAGTAAGGTTTATGGAAGAAAGGGGAACCAATCCTATGAACATGTGCAACAAGTTTTTGTGAAGGGGGAACCGATCCTATGGACATGTGCAGCGCATACAAGTTAGATACCAAATATATGTGGGGAACCGATCCTAGTTCCTAGTCAGCCGTATCTTTGGTAAGCTAGTGTTACTATGCACATTACTCACATGGAGGTAGAACCAAAACTTATTTTGGTAGAACCGTAAACCCATGAGTTGTGATTGAGTGGAACTTGATCAATCACGTAGTTCTTGAAAGTCTTATGAAACAATTCTAAACTTGTTTGGAAGTGTGGCAAATCGGTTTCAAGTGAGCAAGCATTGAAAAGACTTGCAAGAGTAAGATGTCATCACTCTTTGAACACGGTGCATTAATGCTTATTCTATTTTGTTCAAAGATATTCCTTAACGGCTAAGAAGGAAGTAAATTCCAAGATCGAATTTAAATAACTTAAGAATCTTTTTAATTAAGGGTTTTTAATTATATATGGAAAATAAGAATTAGTAATGTGCATTTGCTAATTAAAGATTTTCCAAGGAGATTTCGATCATTATTTTTGGACAATGCATTTGCTGGAATTATGAAAACCGGATTTAGTGGATTAATGAAAAATATCTTGAGAATATTTTCGGTTTTGGAAATTCCTTGGTGTCCAAACTATAAATACTTTGAGTTTTCATTTCTAGCAAACTAATCATGCGTAACCTAGACTTACTCTTTTGTCTTTGTTACTGGTGAAGCCGCCTATCAGAGAGGAGAGTAATCTAATTAGGTGAAATCTCTTACGGCCGCTCAATTTAAAGTCTTCTTTGGGATTGAGAAGCTCTAGCGCGACCCGTTGGTGGGAAACTAGATATTGCGGTTTATCTTTAGTATTCGTATTAATTTAATTGACTAACGGTGGTTGAACTTTGATTGCACCTAGTTTGTTTATGCTTGAGAATCTTCTCTTCTGATATAAGATTCACTCAAACTAGTTCAAGGTTTCGAAAGGGATCTTTAGACTGTTGTTAGATCTAAAGAAGATCTTGTGATAATCTATTATTAACAGACTCCGTTCTGTTTGTGATTTATCACAAGAGATTCAAGTGATTGTGTGCATGTGTTTATTGAAGATCTAAGAAGATTTGAAGACAAAAAAGATATTGAAGATTTCTTACTTGGTGTTTTTGTAATCTTTGGTGTGCACAATACTTGTTTGGGAAAAAGAGGATCCAATTAATAATTTTTTTATCCTTGTAGTAGATTGGATTGATTAATTTAGGAAGATCGGCATCAACACATATCACTTGGTTGAAGAGTGTTGTTGGCTTAATCTTAACAATTGTTTTTGGGCATTTGAACATAAGATAGATCTTGGAACCTGGCAAAGGAGTTTATGTTAAGATAAACAAGGGAACCTTTGCGCGACTCATATCACTTGGTTGAAGAGAGTTGATACCAAACAGATTTGTTGTTCCTTTACTTTTTAGAATACGAACCAAAGGAATTGGTCCAAGTACGTGACTTGTTTACAGGTTGGAGGCGTGGGAATACAGACGGAACTAGGTGAACTATAGGTTTAGTTGCTTGGTCTCAACTATACTAAGTTGTATTATTTTGTATAATTGCTTAATCCTGAGAGTATTCAATTCTGGACTAGGTCCCGAGGTTTTTTTGCATTTGCAGTTTCCTCGTTAACAAAATCTCGTTGTGTCATTTACTTTATATTTCCGTATTATAATTGTTTTATTATAATTAAAGTAAATTGCACAAACGTTAATTCCTATTTACTTGATACGTGAATCCTATTGAGTTTGGTTAAGTCCGAACCTTTGTATCAAGTAAACACACTTTGTAGTTGTATTGTCTCGATCTCGTATCCATAGACGATCACACAAAGTGCGAACCGATTTGTTGTATTGTCTCGACTTAGTCTATAGACAATCACTTTCGGGGAAAGGACTTATAGGAAGGAAAGTTATAGCTTGAGGTATATTTGGGGTACCCTCGCCTTTTTAATTGGTATCAGAGCAGGCAAACACGAAAAGATCTAACAATCTGTATTTGGTGCGATCCATCCTATAAGAATTGAATCTAATGAATGATTCAGTTAACGTAAAGCAAGATATCAAGAGTTTTGAATTAACACTTGATGATAGGATATACGATTCAATATCTGAAGAAAACATCTCTAGAGATTCTACGAGATAAGTTAATCTTGTTAATAATGTAGAAACCGATGACGAGTGGAGAATACGTCTACAAAAAGGGTTTGATGAAATTTCCGATGATGATGACTCACATTTTGAACAAGAAGTAGAAGAGGATATCTCAGAATACTCTAAACTGCTGGAACCTTTTAAAAATGAAAAACTGGGAACTTCGCATTTTATTGATTTTATGACTCCTCTTTGTTGTGAGAACAAGAAACTGAAGAAGGTTTTTCAAGGATATTATATTGGTTGCCAAATCAGTGATTCTCTTCTTAAAGATCGTACAAACGATCTACATTCTAAGGAATTAGAATGTGAAAATCTTCGAAGAGAACTGTTTTTGTCGGAAAAGAAACATGCTGAATCGGAAGCCATGTTTAATTCTCGACAAATACAGGGTATTGAAGAAAATCCGGTGCTAGTATCTCTCAAACAAAATTGTTAGATAAAGAGTGTGATGTTGCTCTTAAAAAATTCACTTGTTGGACGAAAAACTTATTGAATCTGATGCAAGGTGTAACTCTCAACAAAAGAGTTTTGAAGAGAAAGAAGGTGTATATCTTTCACGAGAAAAACACCTTAAGGATGATCGGCTTATGCTCTTGATAAAATCAAGACATTGGAAGAAGAAAAATTGGAACAGAAAAAGTCCAATGAAAGCTCAAACAAGTTAACCTCAATGTTAGAAGAAAGTAGAAATCATCCTGATACACGAGGATTGGGCTATAAGGTAATAGATTCTTCAAATATTAACATAGAGGTAAAAAAATTTAAAGCTACTAATTCTTATCAACCAGAGGCTTCCACAGTTGACAAAAGTAATATTATTTCTTGTAAAGAAGTAAAGCCAGTCAAGCCTAAGAATTGTGTTCAACCAGCAGCAAACAAAGAGACCACTTCTGCTAATAAAGGAACAACGTTGAACAAGGATAAGAAGAAGAAGAAAACTCGTCGATCTCCAATGCAAGCGGATCCACAAAAAGGTAACATTGAAACTCATACTTCGTATATTTATACTAAGCATTGTTATTATTGTGGTAATAAAGGACACTTGCAATGGGGATGCAAAGTTCGTAAGATGGAAGATGCATTTTCTTTTGTATCAAATGAATTGGCTAAGTTTTCCCCTTATAAGAACTCAGATCATTATTGTCCTAAGTTTAGCCAAAAGAATTATTATAATGATAGTTCAAATCTAGCATATCACTCGACAAGATCATTTCATAAAATACCCAATTATATAAAGAGAGATGACGTAATAAATGCAAAGACAAGATTTGATGTTCCAAATTGGAGAAAGGATGTTTCGCAAAGTATTCAAAAGGACATTGATCCTAGTGGTATGAAGGAGAAAGCTGATCCTGTGAAACCCAACTCTAAATGGGTTCCTAAGTCCTCCTTAGTCAAGAAGGGACCAAAAGTTAGTCACAAGAATGACTCTCAGCTGTTAATTGTTGGTGACGATAATTACAAGAGTCTTTTTGAAAGACTAAAGAAAGACATCATGTCTGAAATATCTTGTACTAGTAAAGGTTGTGATAATGACACTCTTCATCACAAGTCAAATAAGAAAAACAAGATATGGAACAAGAGAAAACAAACCAAGCAAGAGGTCAAGAATGATTCTGTCTTAGTCACTCGTGATGAACAAGACAAGACAAGACTGAACTTAACACGACCTAGTTGTGTTATAATGTGCATGCTCACCTTGGTGCTCAATTTTGAAAGGTGAGAAATCACATGAAAGTGAGCACATGATCTCTCGATTATTATACGACTAATTAACATATTTGGAGATTTCTTTTCTTCTATACTCATATTTTTTCTATCTATATTTGGGTTTGGAAGAAACGGTAAATGTGAGTTTATGATGTTGATATCTTCTGATCATATATGCGTATCTCTTGTTTTTACGGTTAAAACGAGCAAAAAATCACTGAATTTGGACATCGTATGCAAAAGTTATGTCAAAAACAGTTTAGTGTTGTAATTCGTCACAAGTAACACTTGGGGGAACCGATCCTATGGAGAGGTGCAATGGGGGGAACCGATTCTATGGAGAGGTCCCCATACGAAGAAGTGTAAAACTTTTTTCCCCCATAACTTCTTCGTCCGAACTCGGAATAACCTCATTCTTTTTGCGTTGTTTTCGCAATTCAATTACCTACATGATAGAGGATTAAGTTCTAGCCCATGTTGGTAGGATTTATCAAAGGATCATGAGGGATTCCTGTAGAAATAATATGTGAAAAAGACACAATATGTTGAATCGGTTTTGGTTTAGCATAAAAGCATATGTGTTTCGACGGTTTTCAACTTTTGCTTGCAATTGTTAAAAACCGATTTTCAACCTTTCTCTGGTAAAGGTTGGTTGTTGTTATTCTTTTGTTTTTGGCATGAGAATGACAACATGATGGCATTTCGATATCAATTCTCCCATAAGAAGAAAGCGATGGAATCATATTTGGAGAAGTTGGATGCGAAATTGAGGTAACAATTTTGTTAGTTAATTGTTTTCATATTTCAAGGAAAACCTATTTTTATTTGAAATATATATTGCTTTTGCTTAAAAGAAATTGTTGGTAAAATTGATGTGTTTATTCCATTATGAATGCATGGATGTGTGTGTGATTCAATTGTTTCCGGTTAAGTAAAACTTTTGTTATCTTGCTTTGTTGTGTGATATCAATAGTTTAGGCTTACAAAATTTGGTGAAATTGCGGTGCTTTAATGTCTATGTTAATTCAATTGCTTCCAGTTAAGTAAAACAATTGTTATTTTTCTTTATTGTGTAGTATCAATTGTTTAAGCTTACAAAATTTCGGTGCAATAGTGAAACCTTGATTTATGTGTATTGTTTATATTGTATCCTGTTTAGGTGAATAATTATGCAAGTTGATTTATTGGTTTGTATGAATTATTTATAGCTTAACGAATGAATATGTTGACAGGACGAGTTGTTTAGTCCAATTCGATTCCGGATAAGCTAAGCTAAGTTAATTCTGATCTTAGTTAGACTTATCAAAGTAGTGGTTTCGGTTATTCAAATCTGGCTGAAAGCATAAACAAGGAAATGCTAGTTAACTAACCTAGTATTTGGCTTGTTTGAAATCTAAAGGTCTAAGTAATATGGATAATTAGAACTTGATGAGAAAAATGGAGTTTATCTTTGTTTTGGTCTAATCGAATGAAGCGGTTGTATTTATACAATCGGTTTAGCAAAGGGACTAAGTTGAGTAGTTGATTTTTTGGTTCGCTAAACTAGTTGGGAAAATTGCTTCGAGAAATTATTTCCATGATAACATATCAAAACGTAATTACTTGTAGTTTAGGTTTTGATATTGGTTATCAAAACCGGTGTGTAAAACCCTCGTGCTTGACTCAACAGGTTACAAGTCTATTTTGAGATTTGTAAGATTCTTTTCGTGTTGTCCTTCATTTGTTCGCTTCTTTGTCATTTTTGTGACAAAAATGGGGTATGTGTTATTAGGAAGTAAGTTCATGATATGTGTTGTGAACCGAAAAGGAAATCGCCAGGCATTATTGGGACTGATTTTCATTGCATATCTTATGAATTACCAATATGTGTGATTAGTATAACCGCTCATGACTTGTTTGTGTTCTTGGTAAAACTATTCACATGAGGCATGACTTATGTATTGGTATGACTTTTATTAGTGAAACCGGTCTTAAGTAATCACCTGGGGTATGATTGGGTTGTGTATGTCTGAAATTATTACTGGGAAGAGGGGAACCTATCCTAATAAGAGGTGCAGTGTATCACAAGGGGAACCAATCCTTGTATGAGGTGCAACAAGTTTTATGGAAGAAAGGGAAACTGATACTATGAACATGTGCAACAAGTTTATGGGAATGGGGAACCGATCCTATGGACATGTGCAGTGCATACAAGTTAGATACCAAATATATGTGGGGAACCGATCCTAGTTCCTAGTCAGCTGTATCTTTGGTAAGCTAGTGTAACTATGCACATTACTCACATGGAGATAGAACCGAAACTTGTTTTGGTAGAACCGTAAACCCATGAGTTGTGATTGAGTGGAACTTGATCAATCACGTAGTTCTTGAAAATCAGATGAACCAATTCTAAACTAGTTTGGAAGTGTGGTAAATAGGTTTCAAGTGAGCAAGCATTGAAAAGACTTGCAAGAGTAAGATGTCATCACTCTTTGAACATGGTGCATTAATGCCTATTCTATTTTGTTCAAAGATATTCCTTAACGGCTAAAAAGGAAGTAAATCCCAAGATCGAATTTAAATAAGTTAAGAATCTTTTTAATTAAGGATTTTTAATTATATATGGAAAATAAGACTTAGTAATGTGCATTTGCTAATTAAAGATTTTCCAAGGAGATTTCGATCATTATTTTTGGACAGTGCATTCACAGGAATTATGAAAAGGAAAAATATCTTGAGAATATTTTCGATTTTGGAAATTCCTTGGTGTCCAAACTTCCTTTTCTATAAATATTTTGAGTTTGCATTTCTAGCAAACTAATCCTGCGTAACCTAGACATACTCTTTTATCTTTGTTACTGGTGAAGCCGCCTATCGAAGAGGAGAGTAATCTAATTAGTGTGACCCGTTGGTGGGAAACTAGGTATTACGGTTTATCTTTAGTTTTCGTATTGTTTTGATTGACTAACGGTGGTTGAACTTTGATTGCACCTAGTTTTTTTATGCTTGAGAATCTTCTCTTCTGATATAAGATTCACTCAAACTAGTTCAAGGTTTCGACAGGGATCTTTAGACTGTTGTTAGATCTAAAGACGATCTTGTGATAATCCATTGTTAACAGACTCCGTTATGTGTGTAATTGATCACAAGAGATTCAAGTGATTGTGTGCAGGTGTTTATTGAAGATCTAAGAAGATTTGAAGACAAAGAAGATATTGAATATTTCTTACTTGGTGTTTTTATAATCTTTGGTGTGCACAATACTTGTTTGGGAAAAATAGGATCCAATTAATAATCGGTTTATCCTTGTGGTAGATTGGATTGATTAATTGAGTAAGATCGGCATCAACACATATCACTTGGTTGAAGAGGGTTGTTGGCTTAATCTTAACAATTGCTTTTGGGCATTTGAACATAGGATAGATCTTGGAACCTGGAAAAGGAGGTTATGTTAAGATAAACAAGGGAACCTTTGCGCAACTCATATCACTTGGTTGAAGAGAGTTGATACCAAACAGATTTGTTGTTCCTTTACTGTTTGGAATACGAACCAAAGAAATTGGTCCAAGTACGTGACTTGTTTACAGGTTGGAGGAGTGGGAATACAGACAAAACTAGGTGAACTATAGGTTTAGTTGCTTGGTCTCAACTATACGAAGTTGTCTTATTTTGTATAGCGGCTTAATCCTGAGAGTATTCAATTTTGGACTAGGTCCTGGGGTGGTTTTTCTGCATTTGCGGTTGTTGTGTCATTTAATTTATATTTCCGCATTATAATTGTTTTATTATAATTAAAGTAAATTGCACAAACGTTAATTCCTATTTACTTGATTCGTGAATCCTATTGAGTTTGGTTAAGTCCGAACCTTTGTATCAAGTAAACACACTTTGTAGTTGTATTGTATCGATCTCGTATACATAGACGATCACACAAAGTGCGAACCGATTTGTTGTATTATATCGACTCAGTCTATAGACAATTACTTTCGGGGAAATGACTTATAAGAAGGAAAGTTATAGCTTGAGGTATATTTGGGGTACCCTCGCCTTTTCTCCTACAATCCTATGGTTGTTGCAGAAGGCGATGCAACTGTTCCAAAGGATATTGGTGCATATGAACCTGTCAAGATTCTCGCTGCAAAGCAAAATTCTGACGAGTTAAATGCTATCAACCATGCCATTACCCCAAATCTTCAGCACCATGTGATTATGTGCACTCGGTCTAAATTCCGACAATGGCTTAGTTGTCTCGTGACTGGTCTAATAGCGTTGATGAGCTTGAGGCTCATTACATTCTCCCCACCTTATGTAATTTTTCGTCCTCGAAAATTTAACCATTCTTCAGGTCTTCAAAAACTCCCCACCTATAGAGAAATACTATCTCTAGAAAAAATGCAAGTACCGCTCATACTTACAGACGCGCGAAAACTCAACTCATTTTGAATGAGTTCACAGAAGCAAGAAATAAAACACAAACCTATATGGTTTTCTACAATTAAAATCTATAATTTGTAGCTCTAGGTTCAACTACAATAATTTCTATTTCATAGTATGATTGTCTCTAAGCTCACTATATTGAATTATTCTCTAAAAAATAGATATGTCTAAGTTCTTCACGCTAAAATTTATAATTTAATATTCAGTAATTTATTAATTTGATGTAGTTCTATATTTGTTAAATATTTATTCATAGTCCCGTTGGTACACTAAGTCTTAAATTTCTAAGTATGACTATAATTGTTTTTACCTAATCATATCGAGTCTGTATAAAATTATAATATATTCTAATAATCTTTAGTGTAAAGTATCTTATTAATATATGATTTTTTTTATTTATTTCCTTTCAAGTCTATTTGTGTACTATCGAAAACGGATATCGGATCGGATATTTCTTCCTTAACATATCAAAAACGGATTAGACCCCATCCGAAATGTTAGTATCCGATATCCGATAGTATAAGAACTTATTTGTAATTTATCCTAATTTCGAGTCTAGTATCGGATGTTGTCGGATAAATATCCGATAATTATCAATTATGAAAATGTTTTACAAGGGTTTTTAAGCTTTTTTGTTATAACCGGATATTTATCGGATATCCGACAGCTTAGCCTATCGGAATCGATATTTGATTTTAATATCCTATAGGATATTATCGGATATCGAATATCCAGTAGTGCTTAACTTGTCGGAATATCCGACGTATATTCTTCCATTGACAGGCCTAATAACAAGGTACCATTCAATAGAATGCCAAAAAAAAGTATATAGATAAACTATACTTCGTAAGTCCATATACTTCAGTTGTCTCGAAGTATTGTGTATCATTTAGTAGATACTTTGATCATAGTATAATGACAAAATCACCAATACTAAAGTCATCATAACAAGTTAACTTTGTGTTTCATGTCTTCAATAAATAAAGACTTGAAACAACGAAGATAAAAATGGAACAAGTCAAAGTATAAAATCGAACAGAAGGATGATGTGTTTTTTGTATTTGATACGTCTTTAGGTATTTATGAGTAACTAGATAAAGTCACATTATTTTTATGATCCTAGTCTAACCTGACAAAGTTGACTTTAGTAATATACTTAAGCAACTGGAATTTTAGAACTAAATTTGACAACCAAACTTGACATACCAACGGTTAGTGGATTCAACCGAGTAGTGCTCTAACAAGCTTACCAAAAGTCTATAAAATGGTAAGTGTGCATCGTAGGTCACCACCTTTCGGATAATATTTGAACACATTTGATGTTGTTATTTTTTTAATTTAAGAAAGTAGCTAAGGATATATATTTACCATTTTTAGGACCGGTACGATGTCCACGGATAAACAATTGTCAAATCTTATTAAACCACCTCTCAATATGTGAAATTCAGATTGAAATATCAAGTAAAATATAACCACAACATAGACATAACGTAAATTAACATACAAACATACTCAAATCCAAGAGTATAGTTCCGCTCAATGTTCTTTCAATTATCCCTCGATCATTGTCCATCAAAACGTACATCTTTGACCAGTTAAACTACTCCGAGCTAAGAATATTTGATAAAATCCTTTCTTTTTTACATTGTTTCATATTTTTGGGTTTCTATCATTTTCTTAAATATCATTTGTTATATATTTAGTTGAAGTATACATTTTCAAAGGTAACCTTATGGTTTGAATTTAGGGTGCATGTATTTTGTGATTAGCCAGATTATGAAAATTTGGATGTCCAGGTCGTCGGGGTTTCAATCTATTTACAACTTTTTGGTATAGAAAGGTGAGATTTTCTCAATAAACTATTTTTCGTTTCTATTTGTTTTGACTAATGGAAATAGAATTTTGATTTTATCTTAATAGATAAACTTAGAGAGAAACTTACAAGATTATTCAGATTACACGTTATAATTTGACAATAAATTGATATTTACAAAATGATCTTACATGTATACAAAATCCCATGTTCTCCGGGCTTCTGTTTCAAAGTCCAAAATAATTTGACTAGAAGTTATTCTCAATAAATAATCTAACATGATTATACATAATTTATATAACACCATACTAGTAAATCTACAAATTGTAAAATGATCAGTTTAATTAACTTTCAGTAATAATGTTCTATTAATCAATATTTTTATAATAAATATTTATTTAATTAATCAAATATATGAATATATTTTCATTAATACATAATAAATTTATTTTATATTGAAAATCAATAGGTATTAACGGTGGTTGTGATGGTGGGCGGGAGTGATGGATCAGAGGTGGGGACGTGACGGTGGGAGGGGGTCGTGGATCGGTGGTGAAGATAATGGTGCTGGGTGTTGGTGAAAATGACAAAGTGATGACGTTAATGGTGATGGTGGTGGAAGAAGTAGTGGTAGTGGGATGATAAATATGTCTTAAGGTAGATAAATAATTTAGTTACCTTTGGTTAATTTTTTTTTTATTTGATATATTAGTTTTTTTTATAAATAAAAATTAAAGGCCAGATTTTTCTAGGGAGAAGATAAATCGATAGTTGTGATTTTAAGATTTATCGGGTCGGGGCAGGAAAGAAGATGAAACCTTTTAAAAAAATTGGCCATGTACAAGGCTACACGCGAATCAATTGTAATTGATTTTGTTTCTCATATCTCTCTATATTCTCATTTTTTGTCATGATTTCTGTTTCTACCATTTCTCATCGACTTCATGTTATTATGCATGCTTGAGAAGTAGTTCATGGTAATAGGTAAAGAGAGAAGATAAGTAGATAAGAAACAAAAATAATCAAGAATGACAGATTATTAAACTTTAGGAAATGAATAAACAAAACTTTATGTAAATTTGGAATAATTTATATCACCAAATGGAGAAAAGTAAATCCCGAAGCTAGCAGATTTTTTCAGATTAATATGATTGATTTTCAAGTAATTTTTTGTTTTTAGTTTTGTTACAAATTTGGTGAACGACCTTTAATGATTTATTTCTTTTTGAAGTAGGGATACTATTTTATTTTATTTTATTTGAAGAAGCGAATGAAGCAGTGTTCAACTATCCTTGGGCCCATAGAATTTTGAGGAGTTTGTTAACGATTAACTATGTTTGTCCTAAAGGATTGTATGACTTACAAATATAATATCAAAAGATTTAAGGATAAGGACATGTATATTAACCAACACCTCGATAACATTTAGACTTGGATCGACTGGATCGATTTTTCACAAACAGTTATGATATGTATGTATCAATGGATATATTTGAAATACATATCCTATCCCGTGCCATAAGCCCTGGTGTATACTAAGATATAACAATTAGCTTACACTTTTGAGAAAATATAACTTCCTGATATTTTCTCAAATATTGGCTTTGGAAGTGGGAACAGTGAGCATGAAAGAAACATTTGATTAAGAGCTGGCTAAGAGCATCTGCAGCGGTGTGACTAAAACTAAAGAGTAAAAAAAATAATACTAAATTTGGGTTTAGTCCATTGAGTGACGCAGTGGGGGGCGACTATATTTAGTCGAGCGGAGATATAATTTACGCTTGTTGCGGGGCTTTGATATAGCTTACGCTTGTTGCGGGGCATTGATATAGCTTACGCTTGTTGCGGGGTGTTGGTAAAGATTACGCTTGGTGTGGGGCGTTCATAAAGTTTACGCCGGGAGAAGGGGCGTATGTATAATCAATGCCTGATGGGGCCGAGATATTGTTCACGTAATTAATATATATATATATATGGGGCGGGGGTATAGTTACCGCCCCATACTAATGAAAAAAAAGGGGCGTTGGTATAGTTAACGCCCCATGCTAAAGAGAGAAAAAATAAAAAAAATGGGGCGGTGACTTTATCAACGCCTGGTGTGGGGCGTTAAGTTTAGGTGCGCGTTAAGTTTACGTGTGCTTAGTGTGGGGCGTTAAGTTTACGTACGCCCGACTAAATTTGGGTTTGGTCTTGGTCGCTGACCAAATTTAGTCTGGAAATTTGGTATAGTCTGGTATTTGATCTTTAGTCTGTCCCACTACGCCTCTAAAACTGCCCAAAATGTTTGGTCTTGGTCGCCCACTGCGGTTGCTCTTAGGGGGCCCTAATGTTTGATGTTGCATGATAGTCAAATTATATGGGATTAACCACAACCATAGATTTATATATTGTGAGAGAAAATTTATTAGTGCAGAATACCATTGCTCCATTGATTGGTAAGTTTCCAATTTAATTAAAGATATTAAGTCAGTTTTTAAGAGTCATTCCTCTTGGCAATGTCATTATGTGCCAAAAGAGAGAAACAGAGTAGCATATTCTCACTCTAAGTGCTAGAGATTACCCAGTCTTTAGGTTACTTCTGCTCCTTCCGAGATTAGTTCTTTATTACAGGAAGATGCAAAACATGTATCTTCTTTATTTTGATGCAATAAAAAAAATTTAACATGGTAATTATTTCTTATAGTGTTCCAATTTTTAGGACCTAAAGAACTGGACAATGAAAGGTTATTATAGTTAAATGGGTCACTGAAAGCAATTTAACAGGTTGTTTTATTCATTTCTCATAATTTCTAAATGGTGGAATATGCCAAAAATGGATAGAGTGTCACTGAAGACTTCATACGGTATGAGATATTACTTTTAATAACATCTAAAATTTACTACTAATCAGCAATCCATAGAGTATGTTTCGAAAAAAAATAAAAGTTGAACTTGGAGGATGGGGATGTAACAATTTTTCTACCATATGCTCCAGGTTTTTATGAGTAACTAAAATTCCAAACTGTATATACAACCTGTACATTTCCATCATTTGCTCTGCCAATAAACTTCACGATCATGGTTGATCTTGATAATGCGGAATGAAATCTTTCAAGATGCAAAAAATAATAAATTCAGAGTAACCCATATTGTTATCATTCATAGTGGCTTCCTATTCCCTTTTACTGGTTATTTCATTATAATGCCAAGTTCTCTGTAAGATGATGACTTTTTGTTGATGCTTGAAACTGGAGTGTAAGTTTGTTCCAAGCTCATTCTGAAAGTAAGATACCATACCAATTGAAGTGTTAGTATTAAGTCTAAGATGGGGAAAACTTGGCCAAATGGTGAGCCATAAAACCTACCACAGTATAAGAAGAGCAAATAAATTGAGAAATAATTAATATTGAATTAAGCATGCGAATAATGTGCACATGAACTAATTTACCTGACCAATAACTGAAAATCGATTTGTTCATAAACTGATCAATCTGACCAATAGCTGAAAATCGGTAAAATTTTGTTTTACGGTATAATGTGTACGTTAAACATATTATGTGTAATAGACAAAATTTTCTAGAAGAAAAAAAGAACCAAAGATTTTTCTAGTGCACCTTTTGTTGTATGTTTGAGACATAGATACTTGGAGATAGGGAGACCTGAACAACTCAACACATCTCTCCGCGACCTCCTTATCATATCATTGGTTTGTGGATCTTCTCCACTACTCTCTACATTATACAACCTAGTCTATTTATGGTTGGTTACTTATGAGTTAATACAGTAGAAATAATGACTAAGCTGGCAAATCTCCCATGGCATCTTCCACAAATCTTAATTATTCATCACGAAAAGTAAAGAATGACATAGTGTCTCGGAAGCAAGAAATGAATGTGGCCTATCTAACGATATTCAAAATTAAATCACAATCATTTCTAGTAAAAAATGTTTTCCTACAAAAAATACCAACAACATATACTATGACGATAGTTTGATTTTAGTGTTCAGCTAAAAGAAACCATGTTTATATAGTGATGATACTAAAAAATGGATTTCTAGAGAACCACAGAGATAAAGTCCGTGTATAGGTTAATCATCTAAACCAAAATTTAGTCGTACATGTGATTTTTTTAGGAGTCTAGGCATAATATGTCCACCGCTTTTACGTTCATTTATGCTTAAACGCCTAATAGATTTTTCGAACGAAGAAAAGGCACTAACTAAGCAGAATTCAGATGGTTTGAATGCTATAATACATGCTGTAATCCATGATCTATAATATCATGTATTAACATGTCAAACTTCGAAAGAAGCTTGGGATAATCTTCAAATCGTGTTCGAAGAAAACACATCAGAAAAGGAAGCTAGACTTCAAACTCTTACATCTGATTAGGAAAACCATCGAATGGATGACAATGACACTTTTGAAGAGTTTTATCTTAAACTCTCTGAGATAATTAATGCCTCTTTCTCGCTAGGAAAGACTATTTTCTAAAAAAGATATAGTGTGCGAAATTCTCAGATCGTTGCCTCCAAGATACGATTCTAAGAAGCATGCAATCATAGAAGCAAATGATCTCTCAACTCTCTCACGAAGCACACTCGTTGGAAAGTTAAAGATCTTTAATCACAGTCTATTCAAAATAAAGGGATTGCTTTTAAAGTTGAAAAAATTCCTAAAGTCCCAATCTAAAGGAAAAGATAGTTAGATGATTCAGATGAACATATTGCAAGAAACTCTGATGATAAAATGGAAGAATCATTATCTTTGATTACTAGACAGTTTCGAGATCTCTTAAGGTCAATAAATAAGAGTTTCATAAAGGATAATCACCAATCTTCTCGACCACATGATCGAGTTCATGTCAAAAAGGAACATGAAGAAGATGATGAATATCATCCGCAATGCTTCGAGTGTAAAGGGTTTGGTCATATTGCTAAAGACTGTCCCAATCGTAAGAAGTACACTGGAAGTAAAGCATTGGTTGTAACTCATGATGAGGCATCAGATTCATACAATTCTGAAGAAGAGGAAACAACTAATATATCACTAGTTGTGAATCTTATTTCTTCTTCCTCCATTAGTGATTTACCAATTCTGAGAATGGATATGTCTTATGATGTTATTAAATAACCTAATGGTAAAGGGTAGGATAAGATAAGGTGCAAAAACTATCTCAAGAATAAAACTGCTAAGAGTTGCGTAGACAACCAAAGTCAAGATACTTCGCTAGTTCAAGGTAACAAAAGGATAATTTCTCATATGATTCTAGATCAAGAACACTCGGGTTGTTCAAAGTTCCATAATGAGAGAAAATCTCATACTAATACCACCTGATCGGTATTAGAATTCTTTCCTCACCATGTTTGCCATATTCGAGTGAGGAAGAAGAAATCAAGGCACCATTTGTGTAAATTATGGAAATAAAATCTAGTAATTGAAGATATTTGATATATTCGTATACGTAGATATATTATATTTTCGGAACTATGAGAAATATGAAGAGATCCTTTTTGTTTTGTGATCTTCCCTTGTCTGAACCATGAGTCTGAATCAAAAATATTTGTATGAAAAGATGATAGATCAGAATGATCATTCTTAGAATAAGTCAGGGGGTTCTCTTGAGATTAGGGGTAAAATCAAAAAGGGAGATTGTCTTAGCAAGAAGGAGAGAGAGAATGCACTGGAGAAAGATCAGTACATTGAAGCATTAATGCTCTTTTGTGTTCAATCAAAGATAGAACTACATGCTCTTGCAGAATCCTTCACAAAAATTTCTCACCTGCAAGAGGTTCTGGTTAAGCAACAAGGTTTTCTACTTGAAGAAATTCACAAGCTGAAAAATGAAAATGGAAACCTTCCTTCATGTGGTGTTGATATGAAGGACTGAGTTTTATTAGAATAATATACATCAATTTTTAATTGCTTTCATTGATTGTATAAGTCTATTGAATAAAACTATTATGAATAAAGTTATTTGATTTATAATTTTTCTTGTGATAGTTTTTGATTTACATAGCCGGTACTTTAATGCTTTATTTTATTTGATATGTATGTTTATGAGATGTTTGATTTCGGTTTTATTACCTTGATATTCGATCTCATAATATGTTTATGAGATGTTTGATTTCGGTTTGGGTGACTTTTTGATTTAGCAGGATTAAGTTATATCCCATGTTGGTAGGCTTTATCAAAGGATCATGAGGGGTTCCTGTAGAAACAATATGTGAAAAAGTCACAATATGTTGAATAGGTTTTGGTTTAGCATAAAAGCATATGTGTTTCGACGGTTTTCAACTTTTGCTTACAATTATTAAAACCTATTTTCAACCTTTCTCTGGTAAAGGTTGGTTATTGTTATTCTTTTTTTTTGGCATGAGAATGATAACATAATGGTATTTCGATATCAATTCTCCCGGTAGAAGAAAACGATGCGATCATATTTGGAGAAGTTGGATTCGAAATTGAGGTAACAATCTTGTTAGTTAATTGTTTTCCTGTTTTAAGAAAAGCCTATTTTTATTTGATATATATATATATATATATATTGCTTTTGCTTAAACTAAATAGTTGGTACAATTGATTTGTTTATTCCATTATGTATGTGTGGATGTTTGGTTAATTCAATTGCTTCCATTTAAGTAAAATAATTGTTATTTTGCTTTATTGTGTAGTATCAATTGTTTAGGCTTACAAAATTTCAGTGCAATAGTGAAATATTGTTTAGGTGAATAATTATGCAAGTTGATTTATTGGTTTGTATGAATTATTTATGGCTTAACGAATGAATATGTTGATGGGACGAGTTGTTTAGTCCAATTCGATTCCGGATAAGCTAAGCTAAGTTAATTCTGATCTTAGTTAGACTTATCAAAGTAGTGGTTTCGGTTATTCAAATCTAGCCGAAAGCCTAAACAAGGAAATGCTAGTTAACTAACCTAGTATTTGGCTTGTTTGAAATCTAAAGGTCTAAGTTATATGGATAATTAGAACCTGATGAGAAAAATGGAGTTTATCTTTGTTTTGGTCTTATCGAATGAAGCGGTTGTATTTATACAATCGGTTTAGCAATGGGACTAAGTTGATTAGTTGATTTTTTGGTTTGCTAAACTAGTTGGGAAAATTGCTTCGGGAAATTATTTCCATGATAACATATCAAAACGTAATTACTTGTAGTTTCGGTTTTGATATTGGTTATCAAAAACGGTGTGTAAAACCCTCGTGCTTGACTCAACAGGTTGCAAGTCTATTTTTAGATTTATAAGATCCTTTTCGTGTAATGCATTATTTTTTTTTGTTTCTTTGTCATTTTTGTGACAAAAAGGGGGAGAAATATATGGAGTAAACAAGTGATGCTGGTATCAATTTTATGGGTGATAGGTGTCACTGGGGAAGAGGACAATGGTGCTTAAATGTTTATCTAACGAATGAGGAAAAGCACAAACTAAGGGGGAGTAACATATCATATGATTGGGATAACAAAGACGTGCGGATTGAAAATCTACCTATCTCACCTTTAGGGGGAGTATGAGCTTTGTTATTATAATGTCAACAACGGCATTTTAAGGATTGAATTAATGCAGGTTATGTGTTGTTGGGTTTGGGAATCAAGCGTATGTGTAATGAATTATTGTAATTTGTTTATCCATATGATTGTAAGAGTTTTGTCACTAAAATTGACGAAGGGGGAGATTGTTAGAGCATTGCTTGGTTGAACCCACCAAGCATTGGTATGTCAAGTTTGGTTGTCATATTTTAGTGATCCAAAACTCATTTAAGAGTCGCTTGATTTAAATGTACTAGAGTCAACTTCATATAGGTTATATTGAAAGTATTAGGGTGATACATTACAAGTATTGCGAAGACTTGAAGAAGTGAAGAAGAACGGGGCTACAACCACAACATCATCCTTCCACTTGAGGTTAGTGATATTTGACTTGAACTGGTTCATTCCCTAACGTATCTTTCAAGTCGTGCATATTGAAAACATAAAACTGCGAAGCATGAACACTCTAGATAGACATAGTATTAAGTAAAACAATATAAATTTTCTTGCTTAACCATTAAACTTTATATATAAGACATCGACATAATCGTATGAATGCTATTGTGATTATGTATGGGTATGAGGTGAGGATTTCATCCTAGGGAACAATGTATACATGTTTTCTAAGGAAGTAAGTTCATGATATGTGTTGTGAACCGAAAAGGAAATCGCCAGGAATTATTGGGGATGTTCTTCATTGCATATCTTATGAATGACCAATATGTGTGATTAGTATAACCGCTCATGACTTGTTTGTGTTCTTGGTAAAACTATTCACATGAGGTCTGACTTATGTATTGGTATGACTTTTATTAGTGAAACCGATCTTAAGTAATCACCTGGGGTATAATCGGGTTGTGAGTGTCTAACCTTATTACTGGGAGAAGAGGAACCGATCCTAGTAAGAGGTGCAGTGCATCAGAAGGGGAACCGATCCTTGTATGAGGTGCAGTAAGGTTTATGGAAGAAAGGGGAACCGATCCTATGAACATGTGCAACACGTTTTTGGGAAGGGGGGGGATCGATTCTATGGACATGTGCAATACATACAAGTTAGATACCAAATATATGTGGGGAACCGATCCTAGTACCTAGTCAGCCGTATCTTTGGTAAGCTAGTGTAACTATGCACAATACTCACATGGAGGTAGAACCGAAACTTGTTTTGGTAGAACCGTAAACCCATGAGTTGTGATTGAGTGCTACTTGATCAATCACGTAGTTCTTGAAAGTCAAATGAACCAATTTTAAACTTGTTTGGAAGCGTGGTAAATCGTTTTCAAGTGAGCAAGCATGAAAAAGGACTTGCAAGAGTAAGATGTCGATACACTTTGAACACGGTGCATTAATGCTTATTTTATATTGTTCAAAGATATTCCTTAACGGCTAAGAAGGAAGTAAATCCCAAGATTGAATTTAAATAAGTTAAGAATATTTTTAATTAAAGGGTTTTTAATTATATATGGAAAATAAGAATTAGTAATGTGCATTTACTAATTAAATATTTTCTAAGGAGATTTCGATCATTATTTTTGGACAGTGCATTCACAGGAATTATGAAAACCGAATTTGGGTAAATATGGAAAAATATCTTGAGAATATTTTCGGTTTCGGAAATTCCTTGGTGTCCAAACTTCCTTGTCTATAAATACTTTGAGTTTGCATTTCTAGCAAACTAATCCTGCGTGACATAGACTTACTATTTTGTCTTTGTTACTGGTGAAGCCGCCTAGGAGAGTAATCTAATTAGGTGAAATCTCTTACGGCCGCTCAATTTAAAGTCTTATTTGGGATTGAGAAGCTCTAGCGCGACCCGTTGGTGGGAAATAGATATTGCGGTTTATCTTTAGTTTTCGTATTGAATTTATTGACTAACGGTGGTTGAACTTTGATTGCACCTAGTTTGTTTATGCTTGAGAATCTTTTTTTCTGATATAAGATTCACTCAAACTAGTTCAAGGTTTCGATAGGGATCTTTATAATGTTGTTAGATCTAAAGACGATCTTGTGATAATCCATTGTTAACAGAATCCGTTCTGTGTGTGATTGATCACAAGAGATTCAAGTAGTTGTGTGCAGGTGTTTATTGAAGATCTAAGAAGATTTTAAGACAAAGAATATATTGAAGATTTATGACTTGGTTTTTATAATCATTGGTGTGCACAATACTTGTTTGGGAAAAGAGGACCCGGCTATAATTTATTTATCCTTTTGGGTGTTTTGGTAGAATAGTTGAGGAAGATCGGCATCAATACGTTGCCTTATGATTAAAGGTATTGATTGGCTTAATCTTAACGATTGCATTTGGGTGATTGAACATAAGATAGATCTTGGAACCTGGAAAAGGAGTTTATATTAAGATAAATAAGGAAACCTTTGCGCAACTCATATCACTTGGTTGAAGAGAGTTGATTCCAAACAGATTTGTTGTTCATTTACTGTTTGGAATACGAACCAAAGGAATTGGTCCAACTACGTGACTTGTTTACAGGTTGGAGGCGTGGGAATACATAAGGAATTAGGTGAACTATAGGTTTAGTTGCTTGGTATCAACTATATGAAGTTGCTTTATTTTGTATAGCGGCTTAATCCTAAGAGTATTCAATTCTGGACTAGGTCCCGGGGTTTTTCTGCATTTGTGGTTTCCTCGTTAACAAAATCTTGTTGTGTCATTTACTTTATATTTCCACATTATAATTGTTTTATTATAATTAAATTAAATTTCACAAACGTTAATTCCTATTTACTTGATACATGAATCATATAGAGTTTGGTTAAGTCCGAACCTTTGTATCAAGTAAACACACTTTGTAGTTGTATTGTCTCGATCTCGTATCCATAGACGATCACACAAAGTGCGAACCGATTTGTTGTATTGTCTCGACTCAGTCTATAGACAATCACTTTCGGGGAAAGGACTTATAGGAAGGAAAAGTAATAGCTTGAGGTATATTTGGGGCACCCTCGCCTTTTCACATCTACATTCGTGTTTTCAACTTTTGCTACTGGCACGCATTAGTTAAAACCTATTCAACATTTCTTTGGTAAAGGTTGGTTTTGTTGTTTTTCTTTTGTTCTTACAAGAGGGTGACAACACACTTGGGGAGAGTTCTAATTTGAACTTGCGCTTAATGATATATCTTTCCGGGGAGATGTTGCTTCGGAAATTGAGGTAACGAATTTGTTAGTTAATCGTTTTCCTATTTAAGAAAAGCTTATTTATATTGCATATATTTTGCTTTTGCTTAACAAATTTTCGGTACAATTGATATGTTCCATTATGATGTGTATGGATGTTTATGTGACTCAATTATTTTTAGTTAAGAAAAACTGTGAAAATTTGTTAGAGCACTGCTCGGTCGAACTCACAAGCGTTGCTATCTCAAGATTGTTTGTCAATGTTAGTGATCAAAACTATAAGTATTGATTTATAATCAAATTATAGTGATGTCTCGGACTAGGACAAATTGCGTAGTTGAGCATTAGACTTCACGACGTTCATCAAATGAAGACGTAGAACTACTAAGGCGAGCTTGTGGAACTTCATCAACAAAAGGTATGTGAAGACTAAAACTCATCCATCACTTGGAAAGTTTATTTCTTCTTTATCTCCTATATTGGGACAAAAGTAGTATTACTATGGTTTTCGATTATGCACATTTGAGATTTTGAGCTGAGTTTAACTCGCTTATATATTTCTCGAAATATGTGTTGGTAAGCTTTTGCTTCAACCAAGTTTATCTCATATTCTTGACGAAAGTCAAAAGATGATCATGTGAAAATCGCCGTGTAACATCTTACATGGTTTGTGTGATACAATCATTTGGTGTAGACTTGGAATGTTTCGTTATGATTATTTCAATAACTTGAAAATTGCTTTGATGCTAATAGTGTGTGAAAACAGCTATTGTCATCCTCTAAGAAAGTTTCTATGATTGAAATAAGAGTTTAGAACACTTAAACAACATTGAATTATAAACATGTTGTGCACTCGTGGATATATGTGATCCATGTCCGGGAACCATAGTATGCATACCCGTATGCGTACCTGTTGGTTTGAGAAGTATGGGAACCTAAGTGCGCGTACCTGTACGCATATTGGCATAGGTTTGTGACCATAATTTTCTGCTGGGTTTGGAGGTATGCGTACCCATTCGCATACTGACGAAAACCAAACTTGGTCCGGCTATTCAATTATGCGTACCCGTTTGCATACTTGAATGGTTAAAGTTATAAAATCGGTTTTGTTATGAACAAATACATTTATATAATAAGGAATGAATTCTTTGCAAACTGTGGCTATAATTTTCATGAATGATTCGAGTGAATCAAACCAATTTTGATTCAATTGTGTTCTTGTATACTTTTATGAGAATACAACAATTGAACAACTCTTTAACTAGTCTCATTTGAGTCATTTGAACTAGTTATGATTCAGATGAATAAGGTTGATATGAGAGTATTCATATTGCTAACTCGGTTAACTACCATTAAACCAACATGGTGTACACATTTAGGTACGGTTACATAAACCAAAATGAGGGTACATTTCATTTGTGTATAACAAGCTAAGTTCGACCTAACGGTTGAAATATATTAGCTTGAATCTAATCAGGATTTAATCTAACGATAAATAATGAATGCTTTGTTACCAAGGTAACTTAGATTGCAAACCCTATTTGAAAACTATATAAAGGAGAACTCTAGCAACTGGGAAACCTAATCCCCACACCTTCTGTGTGATACTAGTTGCATAAGCTAGTGTCGATTCTCCTTTAACCTTAGGCTTTTCACGAAACCCTGTAGGTTAACGACTTAAACACTTCATTGGGATGGTAAATCCAGACCCAACTATTTTCTCTGTAGTTGCGTGTTCTGATCTTACTTTTACTATCGTGATTGAGTATTATCTTTGTTAAGATTTGCTTGAGATTTATCTCCGATAGGTAAGATTGAAAAGTAGTCACAAACATCTTCGTCTCATCGTTTGTGATTCCACAATATCTTGTTTCGTTAATCGATTACGATTATTGTGAGGTGATTGATATTTCTAGGCTGTTCTTTAGGAATATAAGTCTGGTATATCAGTTGGTTCATGTTCATCTTGATTTATCAAAATACGGAACAAAACTCGTAGGTATTTCTGTGTGACACATATTTATCTATTCCAATAAACTTTTCTGTATGAGACAGATTTTTTTATCAAGTCTTCGACTTTGCATCGTAGCAACTCTTCGTTATGGGTAAGATCATCTAAGGGAATCAAGTGCATAGTATCTTGTAGGGATCATAGACGTAAGGAGCACGACTGTACCTTAAATCAGTGTGAGATTGATTAGGGTTCAACTATATTCCAGTCTGAAGTTCATTGGTAGTAGGCTAGTGTCTGTAGCGGCTTAATACAGTGTGGTGTTATGGACTAGGTCCCGGGGTCTTTCTTCATTTGCGGTTTTCCTCGTTAACAAAATTCTGGTGTCTTTGTTATTTCTTTTCCACATTATATTTTGTTATATAATTGAAATATCACATGTTGTATGTTGAATTGATCAATTGGGAAATCCAATCTTTGGTTGTTGATTTTAATTGATTGATCCTCGAACATTGGTCTTTGGTACCGTTCAAATTATTTATCTTATATTCTCTTGAATGTATATTGGAGTTTGTCTATTCAGATTTCCAAATGAAATATTGGGTGTGGTTGTTAGACACCCACCTTTTCAATTGGAATCAGAGCAGGCAAACACATTTAAGACCTTACAAGTTGTTGTTTGTAGCGATCTGAATATGGACAGAAGTGTTATCTCAATAAACGTACCACCAGTCTTCAATGGCTCAAATTACTTATGGTGGAAAATTACTATGGGTGCCTTTCTTCAAGCGCGTGATTTTCAACCATGGGTTTATGTTGTTAATGGCTATTGTTAGAGCATTGCTCGATTGAACCCACCAAGCTTTGGTATGTCAAGCTTGGTTGTCATATTTTTGTGAAGCAAAACTCATTTAAGAGTTGCTTGATTTAAATGTACTAGAGTCAACTTTGTATAGGTTAGCTTGAAAGTATTAGGGTGAGACATTACAAGTATTGCGAAGACTTGAAGAAGTGAAGAAGTGCGGAGCTACAATGACAACATCATCCTTCCACTTGAGGTTAGTGATATTTGACTTGAACTGTTTCATTCCCTAATGTATCTTTGAAGTGTGCACATTGAAAACATAAAACTGCGAAGCATGAACACTCTAGATAGACATAGTATTAAGGAATACAATATGAAGTTTCTTGGGGGTGAGTCACGCTCTGCAAATTGGCGATTGACTCGGCGAAAACATTTTCATCGGATTTGTTCTCAGATTCATTTCTTCAAGTGGATTCAAAGGTTTTAATTCTGGTATTCATAGTTTTTATGAATTAAGATCATTAATTCAGGTGGTTCTCCATGGATTCTGGTCCAAAAACCACTTGTACTGATGATTTTCATTTAAAAAACTTAGGGTTATCTCAAAACAGTTCTGTACCAAAAATTCCAACTATAGAATTACCTGATGATCTTTTTGAAGAAAGTTTAAGTCCTTGGAAATTCCCTCTTATTGGTAGATTATATTTACAGAAGATCAAATTTGTAGATGCTGCCATTATTCTGCGTCAACAATGGAATTTAATAGGTAATTGCAAACTCATTCCTCTAGGAAAAGTTTTTTTTACAATTAAATTAGATAACGAAGTAGATAGAATGACTATCAAATCTGGGCAATGGTAAGTCAATAATCAATTTTTGCAAATTAGAAATTGGGTTTCAAATTTCAGACCATCTTCACAAAGAACCTCTAAAGCTCAAGTTTGGGTTAGATTACCTGGTCTTGGTTTGGAATTTTGGAAGGAGGAAATTATCTTCAAAATATGTAAGGAAATTGGAACTCCGATTAAAATTGATTTGGCTACTGCAAATTGTGAGATTGGTTATTATGCTAATGTTCTAGTTGAAATAGACTTTGCTTTTTCTATACCTAACAAAACCTGGATAGGAACAAAATTTGGAGGCTTCTTTCAGGATATTTCAATTCCATTATGTCCTAAGTTTTGTCATAATTGTAAAATCATTGGGAATTTAACTTCTGAATGTATAAATGTGCAGAACAAGAATAAAGCAGATATTACAGGTGATGAGAATAATCAAAAGCTTTTTACAACACCAGTAAAGCAGTAGCAAATTCCTTTTGATATTTGTGATGTTTCAGAAAGAGAGGGTGAAGATTCTATAGTAAATTCTATTCATGAAACACAAGTTCTTCATTTATCAACAGGAGGTAATTTAGTTCTTAAAGGCAAATTCAGTTCTCTAGAATGTGAAGATGATGAAGTTGAGCAAGAAGCTGTTATTAATGATGCTCCAGTTTTGTCAACTCCAAAGAAAGCTAATGATGTAGAAGATTCTTCTAGAAAGTATGTTGATGGGAAAACAGGTCAAGTATCCAATGAGAATGTTAAAGTAACATCTTGGTCTAAAATAGTGGAAAAGGAAATGACTAATGTAGCTTCATCATCAAAAGTTACAAGTCCTCCTAAGGTAACTAAACAATCTCAAGTAAATTCTAAATATAATTTTAGGAAAAACCAAAACCAAAGAAAAGGAGGTCCTAAAAATCCTCCTCCTCCTATCAAATGAAGATCATATATTGGAATATCAAGGGCCTGAGAAGACCTAGGGCTCGGGATAAATTGAGGTCTTTAGTTCTATAATTTCATCATTCTTTAGTTTGGATTGCAGAACCAAAAATAAAGTGTAATGCTTCTTTTTGTGAAAAGTTAAATTTAGCTGGGATGCAAAGTATGGTGATTCATAATTCTACATCAAATAATAAAGGTAACATTTGGTTATTCTGGAGCAAGTCTATTTCAACTCCCCAAGTAATTTCTATTTCTAGTCAAATGATAACTGTTAGTGTTGGAGATGTTTTGGTATCTGGAGTTCATGCCCATGTGAAGAAAGCTCAAAGAAGATTCTTATGGTCAGAGATGGAGATGATCAGTGAATTAAATAAGCATTGGATAGTCTTGGGGGATTTTAATGCAGTGCCCTCCTTAGATGAAAAAGTGGGTGGCAAATCTCCCAACAGAGCTTCAATGCTAGAATTTTCAACTTGTTTAGACAATTGTGAAATGATTCAAGCTCCTAAAACAGGACTACAATTTTCATGGTCAAATTGTCAGCAAGGTCAGAAAAGGATTCTATGCACACTTGATAGAGATGTTTTTAATCAACAATGGCTTCAAAAATTTGGTGACTGGGGGTATAAGGTGGGTCTAAGAATTGTTTCAGATCATTCTCCCTTATTAGGAGGTAGTTATAATATTCCTAAGCCTCATAATTGTCCAAGTAAATTTCAGAAAATGTGGATTTATCATCCTGAATTTTTATCAGTTGTCAAAGTATGTTGGTCTAAGCATATTTCAGGTGATCCAGCTTACATTTTTATGCAGAAACTAAAAGCTTTAAAAAAGGAGTTGAATACTTGGAATTGGCAGGTTTTTGGCAATGTTCAAGTTAAAATAAAAGAAGCAGAAGAAAAAAGTAAATGTTGCAATGCAATATATTGATAACCATCCATTTTATGAAGAAGCTCTAAATAACTTAGTAACAACTCAAAATGAGAATGCCAGTAGAGAGGTGCAAGCTAATGTGATGCTTAGACAAAAATCCAGGGAAAAATGGATTAAGGAGGGTGCAGCTAATACCACTTTTTTTCACACAAAAATGAAGATAAGGAAAGCCTCAAATCTAATTAGTGAACTTGAAGACAATCATGGTAATATCATTTATGATCCTTCTCTCATTGCTGATTCTTTAATTCATCATTACCAGGAAAAATTTAAATTTCAGGAAGTTAATATTTCAGAGGGTCTACTAGATGCTATACCTCATTTAATAAGCAGCTCAGATCAAGAAATGTTGGATAGATTGCCAACTTATGAAGAAATCAAAAATATCATTTTTCTTATGGATCCTGAAAGCTCTCCCGGTCCTGATAGTTTTTCAGGTATTTTCTACAGAACTTGTTGGGACATAATATGTAATGATTTGGTAGATGCAATTCAATTTTGCTGGAAAAGAAGATTTATACCAAGAGGAATGAATTCTAATTTTCTAGTTCTTCTACCTAAATTTCAAGGAGAAAAAAAAGGCAAATCAGTTTAGGCCAATTGGTTTGAGCAATGTACTTTTCAAAATATTCACTAAGATCATTACAGTGAGAATGACTAGTCTTATGCCTAAAATTATATCTCCTCAACAAGCTGCTTATATCCAAGGAAGAAGCATACATGAACAAATTTTGCTTGCATCTGAGATGGTGAATGAAATGAAAAAGAAAAGAAGAGGTGGTAATGTAGCCTTTAAGCTTGATATTTCTCAAGCTTATGACTCTGTAAGTTGGAATTTTCTTCTTCAAGTCCTTAAAAAATATGGATTCTCTTCTTCATGGTGTGATTGGATGTTAATTCTCTTTGAATATGCAAAAATGTCAGTAATGGTCAATGGAGGCCCCTGTGGTTTCTTTTCAATGGGTAGAGGGTTAAAGCAGGGTGATCCATTATCACCTCTCCTTTTTGTGTTGATGGAGGATGTTCTGAGTAGAAATATATCTCAGTTGGTGAATCAAGGTAAAATTCTTCCTATGGTGATAAAAAATGGTATTCATCCAACTCATCTTTTCTTTGCAGATGATGTTTTTATTTTTTGCAATGGATCTAAGAAGTCTTTAAATAGTTTGTTCACTCTTCTTGATGAGTACCAAGCTAGTTCAGGTCAACTCATAAATAAAGAGAAAAGTTAATGCTTTATTGATGGAGTCTCTTCTGCTATGAAACATCAAATATGTGAGATGGTTAACATGGAGCTCTCTAATTTTCCTGATAAGTATCTAGGTGTAATTTTAGCTCCTGGAAAAGTTACTTTAACAATGGTCTGGCCAGTGGTGGAAATGATTCAACATAGACTAGCAAGATGGAAGGGTAAATTATTATCCTTTGCTGAAAGGTTAACTTTGGTCAAATCAGTCCTTTGCAGCATTCCATTATATAATATGACTATTTATAGATGGCCTTCTTCAATTATTAAGATATGTGAACAACTGATAAGGAATTTCTTATGGTCTGGCAATAGTGAGGTGAGAAAATTGAAAACTATGTCATGGAAAAAGGTATGCACTCCATATAATGAAGGAGGACTTGGTATTAGAAGAATGAAAATCATCAACAAAGCTTTCCTTATGAAATTAATGTGGAAAATGATTACTTCTCAAGATGAATGGGCTCTTTTCTTTGCTGCAAAATTTAAGAATAAACAAGGTCAGTGGTTTGAAAATTGGAAACCCTCTTCTGTCTACTCTGGTCTTAAATGGGCTTGGCTTTCTTTGAGAGATGATATTAAGTGGAAGGTTGGTAATGGAGTTGGAATTTCTATTTGGTTTGACACTTGGTATGAAACCTATCCTATGATAAATGAAATTGGATATTCTGACATTGTCAAGAGCAACATTCAGATGAAAGTGAAAGATATAATTAAAAGGAATCAATGGGAAATTCCAAATAAACTACAAAAAATATATTTGTTATGAGCAATATGCATGCTATTAATGGTGGTGCAAATAGTTTTATCTGGAATGGTAGTACTAATGGAGTTTTTACCACTGCACAGGCTGTGGAAAACTTGAGATTCAAGCAGCAACAACTGGTATGGACTTCTTATATCTGGAAACCTTTTTTACATCCTTCCATTGCATGTAATGTATGGAAACTACTACAAGGAATATATGTAGATGATGAAACAATGAAAGAAGAAGTATATGAAATGCCTTCTAGATGTTGCATATGTGTTGTAGAGCAGTACAATATGAAACACACACTGTGGGAATGTAATTTCATTACTCAGATGTGGAATTAGCTATGCTCTATATTTGTCTTTCCAAGGCCTTCTTCTTTTGCAGATATTTGTCAAGCAGTAGCATCTCACAGTCCTCTCATAAAAGAAGTATGGCTCACAGCAGCTTGTGCAGTAATGAAAGAGCTATGGTTTCTTAGAAATTCAATTTTGTTTGAAAATGGGAAGGTTAATGCTATCAGCTTTAAAAGCATGATTGTTCAAACAGTTCATGAAGGTGGAGTTAGAATGCAAGGTAAAAGATGGGCTCACATCTATGACTCACAAATAATTGATTTTTTTGCCTTGAAGTCTAGGCTTGGTCAACTGAAGCCATAGTTGATATTGGTTCTTTTTGTATTTCTTCTTTAGTCCTTGCCTGGTGATGTAATTTTTATTAGATCCTTGTATTACTTTGGTTATTCAATTTAATAAAAATATGTGATTGAGAAAAAAAATAAAAATAATAATAATAATAATATGAAGTTTCTTGCTTAACCATTAAACTTTGTATATAAGACATCGACATAATCATATGAATGCTATTGTGATTATGTATAGGTATGAGGTGAGGATTTCATCCTAGGGAATAATAATTACATGTGTTCTAAGGAAGTAAGTTCATGATATGTGTTGTAAACCGAAAAAGAAATCGCCAGGCGTTATTGGGGTTGTTCTTCATTGCATATCTTATGAACGACCAATATGTGTGATTAGTATAACCGCTCATGACTTGTTTGTGTTCTTGGTAAAACTATTCACATGAGGCCTGACTTATGTATTGGTATGACTTTTATTAGTGAAACCAATCTTAAGTAATCACCTGGGGTATGATCGGGTTATGTATGTCTGAACTTATTACTGGGAAGAGGTGAACCGATCCTAGTAAGAGGTGTAGTGCATCACAAGGGGAATCGATCCTTATATGAGGGGCAGTAAGGTTTATGGAAGAAAGGGGAACCGATCCTATGAACATGTGCAACAAGTTTTTGTGAAGGGGGAACCGATCCTATGGACATGTGCAGCGCACACAAGTTAGATACCAAATATATGTGGGGAACCGATCCTAGTTCCTAGTCAGCCGTATCTTTGGTAAGCTAGTGTTACTATGCACATTACTCACATGGAGGTAGAACCAAAACTTATTTTGGTAGAACCGTAAACCCATGAGTTGTGATTGAGTGAAACTTGATCAATCACGTAGTTCTTGAAAGTCAGATGAACCAATTCTAAACTTGTTTGGAAGTGTGGTAAATCGGTTTCAAGTGAGCAAGCATTGAAAAGACTTGCAAGAGTAAGATGTCATCACTCTTTGAACACGGTGCATTAATGCTTATTCTATTTTGTTCAAAGATATTCCTTAATGGCTAAAAAGGAAGTAAATCCCAAGATTGAATTTAAATAAGTTAAGAATCTTTTTAATTAAGGATTTTTAATTATATATGGAAAATAAGAATTAGTAATGTGCATTTGCTAATTAAAGATTTTCCAAGGAGATTTCGATCATTATTTTTGGACAATGCATTTACTGGAATTATGAAAACCGGATTTAGTGGATTAATGAAAAATATCTTGAGAATATTTTCGGTTTTGGAAATTCCTTGGTGTCCAAACTATAAATACTTTGAGTTTGCATTTCTAGCAAACTAATCCTGCGTAACCTAGACTTACTCTTTTGTCTTTGTTACTGGTGAAGCCGCCTATCAAAGAGGAGAGTAATCTAATTAGGTGAAATCTCTTACGGCCTCTCAATTTAAAGTCTTCTTTGGGATTGAGAAGCTCTAGCGCGACCCGTTGGTGGGAAACTAGATATTGCGGTTTATCTTTAGTATTCGTATTAATTTAATTGACTAACGGTGGTTGAAATTTGATTGCACCTAGTTTGTTTATGCTTGAGAATCTTCTCTTCTGATATAAGATTCACTCAAACTAGTTCAAGGTTTCGAAAGGGATCTTTAGACTGTTGTTAGATCTAAAGACGATCTTGTGATAATCTATTATTAACAGACTCCGTTCTGTGTGTGATTGATCACAAGAGATTCAAGTGATTGTGTGCATGTGTTTATTGAAGATCTAAGAAGATTTGAAGACAAAAAAGATATTGAAGATTTCTTACTTGGTGTTTTTGTAATCTTTGGTGTGCACAATACTTGTTTGGGAAAAAGAGGATCCAATTAATAATTTGTTTATCCTTGTAGTAGATTGGATTGATTAATTGAGGAAGATCGGCATCAACACATATCACTTGGTTGAAGAGTGTTGTTGGCTTAATCTTAACAATTGTTTTTGGGCATTTGAACATAAGATAGATCTTGGAACCTGGAAAAGGAGTTTATGTTAAGATAAACAAGGGAACCTTTGCGCGACTCATATCACTTGGTTGAAGAGAGTTGATACCAAACAGATTTGTTGTTCCTTTACTTTTTGGAATACGAACCAAAGAAATTGGTCCAAGTACGTGACTTTTTTACAGGTTGGAGGCGTGGGAATACAGACGGAACTAGGTGAACTATAGGTTTAGTTGCTTGGTCTCAACTATACGAAGTTGTATTATTTTGTATAATTGCTTAATCCTGAGAGTATTCAATTCTGGACTAGGTCCCGAGGTTTTTCTGCATTTGCAGTTTCCTCGTTAACAAAATCTCGTTGTGTCATTTACTTTATATTTCCGCATTATAATTTTTTTATTATAATTAAAGTAAATTGCACAAACGTTAATTCCTATTTACTTGATTCGTGAATCCTATTGAGTTTGGTTAATTCCGAACCTTTGTATCAAGTAAACACACTTTGTAGTTATATTGTCTCGATCTCGTATCCATAGACGATCACACAAAGTGCGAACCGATTTGTTGTATTATCTCGACTCAGTATATAGACAATCACTTTCGGGGAAAGGACTTATCAGAAGGAAAGTTATAGCTTGAGGTATATTTGGGGTACCCTCGCCTTTTTAATTGGTATCAGAGCAGGCAAACACGAAAAGATCTAACAATCTGTATTTGGTGCGATCCATCCTATAAGAATTGAATCTAATGAATGATTCAGTTAACGTAAAGCAAGATATCAAGAGTTTTGAATTAACACTTGATGATAGGATATACGATTCAATATCTGAAGAAAACATCTCTAGAGATTCTACCAGATAAGTTAATCTTGTTAATAATGTAGAAACCGATGACGAGTGGAGAATACTTCTACAAAAAGGGTTTGATGAAATTTCCGATGATGATAACTCACATTTTGAACAAGAAGTAGAAGAGGATATCTCAGAATACTCTAAACTGCTAGAACCTTTTAAAAATGAAAAACTGGGAACTTCGCATTTTATTGATTTTATGACTCCTCTTTGTTGTGAGAAAAAGAAACTGAAGAAGGTTTTTCAAGGATATTATATTGGTTGCCAAATCAGTGATTCTCTTCTTAAAGATCGTACAAACGATCTACATTCTAAGGAATTAGAATGTGAAAATCTTCGAAGAGAACTGTTTTTGTCGGAAAAGAAACGTGTTGAATCGGAAGCCATGTTTAATTCTCGACAAATACAGGGTATTGAAGAAAATCCGGTGCTAGTATCTCTCAAACAAAATTGTTAGAGAAAGAGTGTGATGTTGCTCTTAAAAAATTCACTTGTTGGACGAAAAACTTATTGAATCTGATGCAAGGTGTAACTCTCAACAAAAGAGTTTTGAAGAGAAAGAAGGTGTATATCTTTCACGATAAAAACACCTTAAGGATGATCTGGCCGGTGCTCTTGATAAAATCAAGACATTGGAAGAAGAAAAATTGGAACAGAAAAAGTCCAATGAAAGCTCAAACAAGTTAACCTCAATGTTAGAAGCAAGTAGAAATCATCGTGATACACGAGGATTGGGCTATAAGGTAATAGATTCTTCAAATATTAACAAAGAGGTAAAATTTGTTAAAGCTACTAATTATTATCAACCAGAGGCTTCCACAGTTGACAAAAGTAATATTATTTCTTGTAAAGAAGTAAAGCCAGTCAAGCCTAAGAATTGTGTTCAACCAGCTGCAAACAAAGAGACCACTTCTGCTAATAAAGGAACAACGTTGAACAAGGATAAGAAGAAGAAGAAAACTCGTCGATCTCCAATGCAAGCGGATCCACAAAAAGGTAACATTGAAACTCATACTTCGTATATTTATACTAAGCATTGTTATTATTGTGGTAATAAAGGACACTTGCAATGGGGATGCAAAGTTCGTAAGATGGAAGATGCATTTTCTTTTGTATCAAATGAATTGGCTAAGTTTTCTCCTTATAAGAACTCAGATCATTATTGTCCTAAGTTTAGGCAAAAGAATTATTATAATGATAGTTCAAATCTAGCATATCACTCGACAAGATCATTTCATAAAATACCCAATTATATAAAGAGAGATGACGTAATAAATGCAAAGACAAGATTTGATGTTCCAAATTGGAGAAAGGATGTTTCGCAAAGTATTCAAAAATACATTGATCCTAATGGTATGAAGGAGAAAGCTGATCCTGTGAAACCAAACTCTAAATGGGTTCCTAAGTCCTCCTTAGTCAAGAAGGGACCAAAAGTTAGTCACAAGAATGACTCTCAGCTGTTAATTGTTGGTGACGATAATTACAAGAGTCTTTTTGAAAGACTAAAGAAAGACATCATATCTGAAATCTCTTGTACTAGTAAAGGTTGTGATAATTACACTCTTCATCACAAGTCAAATAAGAAAAACAAGATATGGAACAAGAGAAAACAAACCAAGCAAGAGGTCAAGAATGATTATGTCTTAGTCACTCGTGATGAACAAGACAAGACAAGACTGAACTTAACACGACCTAGTTGTGTTAGAATGTGCATGCTCACCTTGGTGCTCAATTTTGAAAGGTGAGAAATCACATGAAACTGAGCACATGATCTCTCGATTATTATATGACTAATTAACATATTTGGAGATTTCTTTTCTTCTATACTCATACTTTTTCTATCTATATTTGGGTTTGGAATAAACGGTAAATGTGAGTTTATGATGTTGATATCTTCTGATCATATATGCGTATCTCTTGTTTTTACGGTTAAAACGAGCAAAAAATCACTGAATTCGGACATCGTATGCAAAAGTTATGTCAAAAACAGTTTAGTGTTGTGATTCGTCACAAGTAACACTTGGGGGAACCGATCCTATGGAGAGGTGCAATGGGGGGAACCGATTCTATGGAGAGGTTCCCATACGAAGAAGTGTAAAACATTTTTTCCCCATAACTTCTTCGTCCGAACTCGGAATAACCTCATTCTTTTTGCGTTGTTTTCGCAATTCAATTACCTACATGATAGAGGATTAATTTCTAGCCCATGTTGGTAGGCTTTATCAAAGGATCATGAGGGATTCCTGTAGAAATAATATGTGAATAAGACACAATATGTTGAATCGGTTTTGGTTTAGCATAAAAGCATATGTGTTTCGACGGTTTTCAACTTTTTCTTGCAATTGTTAAAAACCGATTTTCAACCTTTCTCTGGTAAAGGTTGGTTGTTGTTATTCTTTTGTTTTTGGCATGAGAATGACAACATGATGGCATTTCGATATCAATTCTCCCGTAAGAAGAAAGCGATGGAATCATATTTGGAGAAGTTGGATGCGAAATTGATGTAACAATTTTGTTAGTTAATTGTTTTCATATTTCAAGGAAAACCTATTTTTATTTGAAATATATATTGCTTTTGCTTAAAAGAAATTGTTGGTACAATTGATGTGTTTATTCCATTATGAATGTATGGATGTGTGTGTGATTCAATTGTTTCCGGTTAAGTAAAACTTTTGTTATCTTGCTTTGTTGTGTGATATCAATAGTTTAGGCTTACAAAATTTGGTGCAATTGCGGTGCTTTAATGTCTATGTTAATTCAATTGCTTCCAGTTAAGTAAAACAATTGTTATTTTGCTTTATTGTGTAGTATCAATTGTTTAGGCTTACAAAATTTCGGTGCAATAGTGAAACCTTGATTTATGTATATTGTTTCTATTGTATCCTGTTTAGGTGAATAATTATGCAAGTTGATTTATTGGTTTGTATGAATTATTTATGGCTTAACGAATGAATATGTTGACAGTACGAGTTGTTTAGTCCAATTCGATTCCGGATAAGCTAAGCTAAGTTAATTCTGATCTTAGTTAGACTTATCAAAGTAGTGGTTTCGGTTATTCAAATCTGGCTGAAAGCCTAAACAAGGAAATGCTAGTTAACTAACCTAGTATTTGGCTTGTTTGAAATCTAAAGGTCTAAGTAATATGGATAATTATAACCTGATGAGAAAAATGGAGTTTATCTTTGTTTTGGTCTTATCGAATGAAGCGGTTGTATTTATACAATCGGTTTAGCAAAGGGACTAAGTGGAGTAGTTGATTTTTTGGTTCGCTAAACTAGTTGGGAAAATTGGTTCAAGAAATTATTTCCATGATAACATATCAAAACGTAATTACTTGTAGTTTCGGTTTTGATATTGGTTATCAAAAACGGTGTGTAAAACCCTCGTGCTTGACTCAACAGGTTACAAGTCTATTTTGAGATTTGTAAGATTCTTTCCGTGTTGTCCTTCATTTGTTCGCTTCTTTGTCATTTTTGTGACAAAAAGGGGGTATGTGTTATTAGGAAGTAAGTTCATGATATGTGTTGTGAACCGAAAAGGAAATCGCCAGGCATTATTGGGACTGATTTTCATTTCATATCTTATGAATGACCAATATGTGTGATTAATATAACCGCTCATGACTTGTTTGTGTTCTTGGTAAAACTATTCACATGAGGCCTGACTTATGTATTGGTATGACTTTTATTAGTGAAACCGGTCTTAAGTAATCACCTGGGGTATGATTGGGTTGTGTATGTCTGAACTTATTACTGGGAAGAGGGGAACCGATCCTAATAAGAGGTGCAGTGTATCACAAGGGGAACCGATCCTATGAACATGTGCAACAAGTTTATGGGAATGGGGAACCGATCCTATGGACATGTGCAGTGCATACAAGTTAGATACCAAATATATGTGGGGAACCGATCCTAGTTCCTAGTCAGATGTATCTTTGGTAAGCTAGTGTAACTATACACATTACTCACATGGAGATAGAACCGAAACTTGTTTTGGTAGAACCGTAAACCCATGAGTTGTGATTGAGTGGAACTTGATCAATCACGTAGTTCTTGAAAGTCAGATGAACCAATTCTAAACTTGTTTGGAAGTGTGGTAAATAGGTTTCAAGTGAGCAAGCATTGAAAAGACTTGCAAGAGTAAGATGTCATCACTCTTTGAACACGGTGCATTAATGCCTATTCTATTTTGTTCAAAGATATTCCTTAACGGCTAAAAAGGAAGTAAATCCCAAGATTGAATTTAAATAAGTTAAGAATCTTTTTAATTAAGGATTTTTAATTATATATGGAAAATAAGACTTAGTAATGTGCATTTGCTAATTAAAGATTTTCCAAGGAGATTTCGATCATTATTTTTGGATAGTGCATTCATAGGAATTATGAAAAGGAAAAATATCTTGAAATATTTTCGATTTTGGAAATTCCTTGGTGTTCAAACTTCCTTGTCTATAAATATTTTGAGTTTGCATTTCTAGAAAACTAATCCTGCGTAACATATACTTGCTCTTTTATCTTTGTTACTGGTGAAGCCGCCTATCGGAGAGGAGAGTAATCTAATTAGTGTGACCCGTTGGTGGGAAACTAGGTATTACGGTTTATCTTTAGTTTTCGTATTGTTTTGATTGACTAACGGTGGTTGAACTTTGATTTCACCTAGTTTGTTTATGCTTGAGAATCTTCTCTTCTGATATAAGATTCACTCAAACTAGTTCAAGGTTTCGACAGGGATCTTTAGACTGTTGTTAGATCTAAAGACGATCTTGTGATAATCCATTGTTAACAGACTCCGTTCTGCGTGTGATTGATCACAAGAGATTCAAGTGATTGTGTGCATGTGTTTATTGAAGATCTAAGAATATTTGAAGACAAAGAAGATATTGAATATTTCTTACTTGGTGTTTTTATAATCTTTGGTATGCACAATACTTGTTTGGGAAAAAGAGGATCCAATTAATAATCGGTTTATCCTTGTGGTAGATTGGATTGATTAATTGAGGAAGATCGGCATCAACACATATCACTTGGTTGAAGAGTGTTGTTGGCTTAATATTAACATTTGCTTTTGGGCATTTGAACTTAGGATAGATCTTGGAACCTGGCAAAGGAGGTTATGTTAAGATAAACAATGGAACCTTTGCGCAACTCATATCACTTGGTTGAAGAGATTTGATACCAAACATATTTGTTGTTCCTTTACTGTTTGGAATACGAACCAAAGGAATTGGTCCAAGTATGTGACTTGTTTACAGGTTGGAGGCATGGGAATACATCCAGAACTAGGTGAACTATAGGTTTAGTTGCTTGGTCTCAACTATACGAAGTTGTCTTATTTTTTATAGCGTCTTAATCATGAGAGTATTCAATTTTGGACTAGGTCCCGGTGTGGTTTTTCTGCATTTGCGGTTGTTGTGTCATTTACTTTATATTTCCGCATTATAATTGTTTTATTATAATTAAAGTAAATTGCACAAACGTTAATTCCTATTTACTTGATTCGTGAATCCTATTGAGTTTGGTTAAGTCCGAACCTTTGTATCAAGTAAACACACTTTGTAGTTGTATTGTCTCGATCTTGTATACATAGACGATCACACAAAGTGCGAACCGATTTGTTGTATTATATCGACTCATTATATAGACAATTACTTTTGGGGAAATAACTTATAAGAAGGAAAGTTATAGCTTGAGGTATATTTGGGTTACCCTCGCCTTTTCACCTATAATCCTATGGTTGTTGCAGAAGGCGATGCAACTGTTCCAAAGGATATTGGTGCATATGAACCTGTCGAGATTCTCGTTGCAAAGCAAAATTCTGACGAGTTAAATGCTATCAACCATTCCATTACCCCAAATCTTCAGCACCATGTGATTATGTGCACTCGGTCTAAATTCCGATTGGGAAAACCTTTATATGGCAGATGAAGATTCATTTGATGAGTTTAATAACAAAGTGTCTGAAATTGTTAATGTATCTTTTGCATTGGGTAAGACTATTCCTAAAAAGGACATTGTGATGAATATTTTCAGATCGCTGCCATCCATATACGATTCTAAGAAGCATGCCATCGTTGAAGGAAATAAACTTGCAACTCTTTCCATAAATACTCTGGTTGGGAAGTTAAATATCTTTAATCATGAGCATACTGAAAAAGCGGGGGTCTGACAACCACACCCAATATTTCGCTTAGAAATCTGTATGGACAAACTCTAATATACTTTCTAGAGAATCAACTAGGCTGTTAGACTCAATCAATAGAAAAGTATATCAAAGAGTTTATATCTCTATCTCTCAATTTAAATCTTACTCAAGCAAACTGCGAGTCTTGATTCAATACAAGAGAGATAAACTTGGATGGTACCAAAGACCATATCCAAGTGTCAATCAATTTAAATTAACAACCAAAAGGTCAAATATTCTAATTGATTGAACAAAAACGCACAACCCGTATTATTTCAATTATAAAGATAAATAATATAATGCAAAAAATGAAATAACACAGACACCAGAATTTTGTTAACGAGGAAACCGCAAATGCAGAAAAACCCCGGGACCTAGTCCAGATTAAACATACACTGTATTAAGACGCTATAGACACTAGCCTACTCTAAGCTAACTTCGATCTTGACTGTAGTTGAACCCCAATCAATTTCACACTGATCCAAGGTATAGTTATGCTCCCACGCCTCTGATCCCAGCAGGATACTACGTACTTGATTCCCTTAGCTGATCTCACCCACAACTAAGAGTTTCTATGACCCAAAGTCGAAGACTTTAATAAACCAATATGTATCACACAGAAAAGTATACAATAATAGATAAATTCGTCTCCCATGAATATACCTACGAGTTTTGTTCCGTCTTTAGATAAATCAGGGAGAACATGAACCAATTGATAAAACCAGACTTATATTCCCGAAGAACAGCTCAGCTTTATCAATCACCTCACAATAGTCTTAATCGAGGCAGCGAAAAAAGATACCGTGGAATCACAAATGATGAGACGAAGTATTTGTGACTACTTTTATATCTTGCCTATCGGAGATATAAATCTCAAGCCAATTATTATAATTGTACTCGTACGATAGAAATAGCAAGATCAGATCACAAACTACGATAAAAGTAGTATCGGTCTGGCTTCACAATCCCAATGAAGTCTTAAAGTCGTTAACCTGGTTTTAGAAGAAGAAAACCAAAGGTTAAAGGAGAATTGACTCTATCTTAGCACAACTAGTATCACACAGAATGTGCGGGGATTAGGTTTCCCAGTTGCTAGAGTTCTCCCTTATATAGTCTTTCAAATCAGGGTTTGCAATCAATGTTATCTTAGTAACAAAGCATTCAATATTCATTGTTTGATGAAAACTGATTAGATTCAAGCTAATATTTACCAACCATTAGATCGAAAACATAGCTTTTTATACACACATGTAATGCATGTTCGTGGGCTTGTGAAAACCGTACCCAAACTTGTACATTATTTGGTTCAACAATTGTTAGCCATATGATAAATTCCATATCAACCATATTATTCTTCACCATAACTAGTTCAAATGACTCAAATGAACTAGTTAGAGAGTTGTTCAATTTCTTAGATCTTTATGTACTACACAAGACACAATTGAAGCAAAAATAATTTGATTCACTCGAATCGGTTCATGAACTATATAGCCACGGTTTGCAATAACATTCCTTAGTTTATAGAGATGAGTTCACAAACATCGTTTTTAGACATAACCTACTCAAGTTCGCGCACTGGTTTCGCGAACTTAAGTTCCCGGATGGAGTTCACAAACTCCAGCAGAAATTCTCTGGTTTGAGAACTTCCGCCAGTTCGTGGACTGAAGTTCACGTACTTCTCTGGTTATCTTGATCAACAAAGTTCGCAATGCTTATATCCTCTTTGGTTCAAGGAATAAGGACTTATATATATATGTGTTTCCATAACAATGCTTATATCCTCCAATGCTTATATTGTCTAAACTCTAATTTCAATCATTGAAACATTTTCAGAGGACGTTATATAGTTGTTATTCACAAACCATTTTTCGTTAGAGCAATTTTCAAAGTGATTGAAACTTAACATGACTTTTGTCACTAGGTAAATATGAACTTGGCTAAAGCGAAAGCTTTACCAACACCCATTTAGAGAAATAGATAAGAGAGATATACTCATCTCGAAATGTCACATGTGCATATTCTTAGTCTATATAGTAAAACGAATTTTGTCTCAAGATAGGAGATATAGTAGATAGACTTTTGAGTGAGAGATAAGTTCAAGTCTCCACATACATTTTAGTCGATGAAGATCCGCTGGTTCCTTGAGTAGTCCTTCGTCTTGTATGATAATTGCCATGGAGTTCTTGAGCTCAACTAAACTTTCTATCCTAGTCCAAGACCTTAGCTATAGTAGACTAGAAATCAAGACTTATAGTTTTGATCACTAACATTGACAAACATGCTTGAGATAGCAACGCATGCGAGTTCGACCGAGCAATGCTCTAACACATACATCCAAATCCGGAAAGGATATTACTTTCAAAGCACAAAAGAACACCAAATTACTTAACAAAAGTAAGAGTCTTCGCATCTCTAAAGTTAATCTTTCTGAGGCTGATTCATCATATGAAGATCTTGACAAGTTAGTCTCCCTGATTACTAGACAATTTGGGATCTTTTTTGAAGAGAAGTAAACGGTTCACCAGAGATAAACCTAGGTCATCAGTTATGTAGCGCCCCTAAACCTAGGTCATCAATTTTGATGACAAGCCTCGCCTACCTCGAGATCCATGATCCACTGGTTCATCCTTTGAATCGATCGTTGTTAATAGTCTAACTGTTAATCATACAAGCACTCTAAGAGTTTATCCAAAAGGCTCACACAAGAATCATACAATTATATCTAATGGTTCTAAGCCCATTATGGTATCTTATTCTTTATCTTTAGTATAACTAAGAGTTTACTAATCCAATTAGATTGATTATAGAGTCCATAGCTAAGTCTTATGAATATCTACAACTTTTTAGAAGAAACCAAAGTCTAATTCGGACCGCAAGAGGTCCAAAACATCTAATTAAGAAAACTTCCCTAAGCCCAAGTCTCCTAAACCAGCCCAAGTCAACTAAACAAGTCTATTAACATAAGGTCCAGTCAACTAACGGTCAATAACAATCATAGGGTCAACTAACAGTCAACGTCCAAGGTCAGATGGTCAAAGTCAATTGGTCAACTGGTTTAGATGAATTGGTCAAACAAAGCCAACTCAGTCAACTAGACTGATTTAAAAAGGGATCAAATGTTTAACTCAGTCAGACTAACTGAGTCAGCTAAGCAAACTGGTCAGATAATCTGACAGGGATGACTAACATGCTTAAAATCAAGATACCACACAAAACAAGACAAGAACACAAAAGCAATTCTAACTCTTCTTGCAGAAACACAAATCTAAGCCAATTCTTCTTTGATTCAGTTCAAACCTTGTAATCACCATCTCTAACTCTAATTCCAATACATGACCAACTATCTAATTCAACAACACCACCCTTTCTCATTTAATTACATTCTTTTGTACAACGAACCCCAACAGTTCATACACGATCTTCAACTGCAACACTTCATTCTCTGAGATGTGCTAATTCAACACCATTATCACTTCCATTTCCATTTGCATAACTATTTTGTTCTTCACCATTTCCAGAATCATCTCACATGTCTCTATACCTCCAATAGTTCCATCATTTCAGTTGCAACCACATATATTAGCACTTCTTGGTCCTGCAACTCCAACTTCTTTTAAACTTCAACTGGCCTGTTAATAAAACTCAACATCATCCATTCCTTCAACATAATCCAACACACAACATTTAAGCTTCATCAGTTATCCACCAGTTACAGTTGAAACTCCATATAGCCCTGTACCTGTGTAAACAACACTAACTTCTCAACTTCACAGACAACAAATTAATCTTCTCTAATAGATATCAACAGCACAGCAACCTTGTTTACCACTGAAATCTCAAACTAACTATCTAAACATCTTCTTTAACACTTCACCAGTCCCAGTTCCAAACACGACCCTATCAGCTACTACATATCACCAATAACTTCCACAAATTCACCATCACTAAGTCATATACTCAACAACCAAACAACACTTGCAATTAATGATATTCACCACCAACTCAACAACCTCAACACCTCCACCAATTCTTCATGTTCTTGCAGATTGATACAAACCACAACTACACTCAAAACATACTCATTCCCTGTTTTATATTAGTTCAACTCAATTATCCTAACATACATTTAAACTTCAATCCACTCAAACCTAAACAACACCACCACCTTCCTTAACTTAATTCATATACACATATACAAATTTTCATTAACAACAGTTTCATCTCTGCTCCATGAAAAACAACAACTGGTTTATAATCTTCACCTGCAACTTGAACTACATCAACGAAAATCCATTGAACTTCTTTGCTCTTTTCATAACTCTAGAATTCTTCTTCAAATTCCTACTTTCTTAAGAACCCTAATTTCTCTATGAATTCAAAATTAAACTCCAAAAACTCATCTATACTTCATTTAACAACAAACCCATTCTATAAACAATCAAAACACATCAAAAATGAAAAGCAATTTCAATGAAATCGAAACCCTAAATTACCTTTCTTTTTTATTCATTAACAAAATAGCTTCAATCATCATTTCAACAGCAACCCTATTGATCTTCTTCTATCTCCAACTCAATAACATCATCAACATCTCTTCACAGAACCATCAAAACCAGAAACCCTAACTTCGATCAACAGTAGCAACCTTATTCTGATCTTCCCGTGCTCAAAAAACTACAACACCATCACCTTCGTCTCCAATCAATCAAGACAACAAGATTTAACTCAATTCTTTTGAATTGAAATCGACAGAAAGAGAAAGAGAGAAAGAGCAGAGAAGAAGAAAAAGAAGAAGAAGGAAGAAAGAGAGATAAGAGAATAATGAATTCTCTTCGATCCGGTGTTGGTGATAAGACCAAAAAAATATCAATGAGCCCATGAAACGGATAAGGCAGTCGGGTAGGTGAATAAAATACGATTTTTCCCTTTACACTAATATGATGATATCTTCTTCGCCTGGTATCCGAATGACACGTTCAAGTAGTCCACTCTGCGTAACTTTTTGAGTTCTATCTAGCGGTACTAGTTTCGTAACTAGATCGTTGTTAGATTAATTTCTATTAATTAACGTTCATCTCTAATTAATCGGGTCAATAATGTCTTAGTTGTCTCGTGACTGGTCTAATAGCGTTGACGAGCTTGAGGCTCATTACATTCTCCCCACCTTATGTAATTTTCGTCCTCGAAAATTGAACCATTCTTCAGGTCTTCAAAAACTCCCCACCTATAGAGAAATACTATCTCTCGAAAAAATGCAAGTACCGCTCATACATACAGACGCGCGAAAACTCAACTCATTTTGAATGAGTTCACAGCAGCAAGAAATAAAACACAAACCTATATGGTTTTCTACAATTAAAATCTATAATTTGTAGCTCTAGGTTTAACTACAATAATTTCTATTTCATAGTATGATTGTCTCTAAGCTCACTATATTGAATTATTCTCTAACAAATAGATATGTCTAAGTTCTTCGCGCTAAAATTTATAATTTAATATTCAGTAATTTATTAATTTGATGTAGTTCTATATTTGTTAAACATTTATTCATAGTCCCGTTGGTACACTAAGTCTTAAATTTCTAAGTATGACTATAATTGATTTTACCTAATCATATCGAGTCTGTATAAAATTATAATATATTCTAATAATCTTTAGTGTAAAGTATCTTATTAATATATGATTTTTTTATTTATTTCCTTTCAAGTATATTTGTGTACTAAGCATTCAAATACTATTATTGTTTCTTCACGTACATTTGTTTAATTTCTAATGATTTACTAAATCAGTTATGGAACTAAAGATAATTTAAGTATATGATTATTAAGAAATTTAGTTTTTTATTTTTTTTATTTTTATATACAATATATCTACACGTTCTTAAGTTTTAACCTAATAAGTCGTATATTATCTATCTAGTTTCAATGAATAATTTTTATTTAATTACAAAATTTGACTGTAGATATTATCTAATAATTTTGCGTAGCTACTTAATCCTAATTATTAATTTTATCGTTATATACTTACTAATAAGATTTTTAATTTACATAAAGTTCGATACAATACTATTTGATAAATGTTAATATTACTTTTGTTATGATTATTAGTGATACTATTATCATTTATTATTATTAACACTAGTGGTCGAGCTATTATCTTACTTACTTTTTATAGTTTAACTTCATTTATAATTTAATAGATTAATGGTTCTAATTAGAAGAAAAGGTACTCTATTAGTTTCTAAATAAAAATTGGGATCTATTAATTCACTAATAGAAGCAAGTCTTCCTAACATGAATGGCAATCCATGCTTGTAGTTGGACTGTCCAGGTTAGCAAGACCCGACGATGGTTTCCTACGAACAAAGACAACACAAACACACCAGAATTTCAAACCTCACTATTCTCCATTGCAAGATTATTTAAGTATCATTCAATTGAGACTAACTAATTTCTAGTTATCTATTGAAATTTCTAACTTATACCACAAGTGGTTTCAGCCAACAATTTTTACTTCATAGATACATACACGCAAAACAAGAAGCAAACAATCAACATATTGAACAAATTAATCAATCAATTCAAAAATTATTTTAGTTTTTGATTGATTTTAGATTCCTCTCAATATCCTTTAGTGATTAAGATTTATCTCACAAACCCAACCTAGTTCTAAACTAATCTAGTTCATTGTCTGTCACTGGCTAATCCAATTTTTGCCCATGTAAGATCTAATAGTGAGCTCTGATACCAACTTTATAGCGTCCCTAAAGCTATCAGCTGTCTAATCCAAGAGATTAATAAAAAAATGAGGCACTAACGATCTAAATCATTTACTTAAACATTTAATTAAGAAATCTGCTACAAAACTTAACCCAAAAACTAGCCCAACTCTGAAATACATATAAACAAGAACTCCTCTCAAATTTTACATATACAATAGTAATTCAGTTTGCAAATAGATTATATAACATAATAAACATAGTAGAAGACTCAAC
The DNA here is from genome assembly GCA_023529315.1 of Papaver bracteatum. Lineage (NCBI taxonomy): Eukaryota > Viridiplantae > Streptophyta > Magnoliopsida > Ranunculales > Papaveraceae > Papaver > Papaver bracteatum. The sequence goes on along the minus strand of JAJJWX010004171.1, from coordinate 3,031,939 downwards.
GCCACGAAACTTTCGCTGCGCAACTCTGATCTGTCTCTGAAAGTGGGAATGGGTGAGCACATCATCCCTAAAAGGGGTGCCCAACAGGAATAACAACTAGATTTCAAGTAATCATTAATATGATTCAAAGACAATGCAGGTTTTATCGAAAGTCGGTAATACAAGGAAAGACAATGAAACATAAAGTAGAAACTTCTTCATAGTCATTCATAAATAACAGTAAACATCCATGTATGAGATATGTGTTGCCGCACATAAGGGAAGAATAATATTGCGGTGGATCGCCCTAGACATAATAATATTGCGGTGTATCACCCTAGCCATAGAATACTAAATATATATAAAAGAAGAATAATATTGCGGTGTATCGCCCTAGCCGTGTAATATTGCGGTGTATCGCCCTAGCCATAGAATACTGATATTGTGTCGGCACACATCTTATACCGCACCAAGCATACAAAGATATGCATGAATTTCGCAACACAAAGATTTATTTGTAAAACAATAATGAATACAAGAGAGTTCGTTATCGATTCCCACCTCTTTTGATGACAAGCCTCGCCTACCTTGAGATCCATGATCCACTGCTTCATCCTTTGAATCGATCGTTGTTAATAGTCTAACTGTTAATCATACAAGCACTCTAAGAGTTTAGCCAGAAAGCTCACACAAGAATCATACAATTCTATCTAATGGTTCTAAGCCCATTATGGTATCTTATTCTCTATGTTTAGTATAACTAAGAGTTTACTAATCCAATTAGATTGATTATATAGTCTGTAGCTAAGTATTATGAATATCTACAACTTTGTAGAAGAAACCAAAGTCTAATTCGGACCGCAAGAGGTCCAAAACATCTAATTAAGAAAACTGCCCTAAGCCCAAGTCTCCTAAACCAGCCCAAGTCCACTAAACAAGTCTATTAGCATAAGGTCCAGTCCACTAGAGTCAACTAATGGTCAATAACAGTCACATGGTCAACTAACAGTCAACATCCAAGGTCAGATGGTCGAAGTCAATTGGTCAAGGTCAATTGGTCAACTGGTTTAGATGAATTGGTCAAACAAAGTCAACTCAGTCAACTAGACTAATTTAGAAAGGGATCAAATGTTTAACTCAGTCAGACTAACTGAGTCAGCTAAGCAAACTAGTCAGAGAATCTGACTGGGATGACTAACAGGCTTAAAATCAAGATACCACACAAAACAAGACAAGAACACAAATGCAATTCTAACTCTTCTTGTAGAAACACAAAGCTAAGCCAATTCTTCTTTGATTCAGTTCAAACCTTGTAATCACCATCTCTAACTCTAATTCCAATACATGACCAACTATCTAATTCAACAACACCACCCTCTCTCAGTTAATTACATTCTTTTGTACAACGAACCCCAACAGTTCATATAGGATCTTCAACTGCAACACTTCATTCCCTGAGATGTGCTAATTCAACACCATTATCACTTCCATTTCCATTTGCATAACTATTTTGTGCTTCACCATTTCCAGAATCATCTCACATGTCTCTATACCTCCACTAGTTCCATCATTTCAGTTGCAACCCCATATATTAGCACATCTTGGTCCTGCAACTCCAACTTCTTTTAAACTTCAACTGGCCTGTCAATAAAACTCAACATCATCCATTCCTTCAACATAATCCAACACACAACATTTTAGCTTCATCAGTTATCCACCAGTTACAGTTGCAACTCCATATAGCCCTGCACCAGTGTAAACAACACTAACTTCTCAACTTCACAGACAACAAATTAATCTTCTCCCATAGATATCAACAGCACAACAACCTTGCTTACCACTGAAATCTCAAAATAACTATCTAAACATCTTCTTTAACACTTTACCAGTCCCAGTTCCAAACACGACCCTATCAGCTACTATATCTCACCAGTAACTTCCACAAATTTACCACCACTAAGTCATATACTCGACAACCAAACAACACTTGCAATTACTGATATTCACCACCAACTTAACAACCTCAACACCTCCACCAATTATTCATGTTCTTGCAGATTGATCCAAACCACAACTACACTCAAAACATACTCATTCCCTGTTTTATATTAGTTCAACTCAATTATCCTAACATACATTTAAACTTCAATACACTCAAACCTAAACAACAACACCACATTCCTTAACTCAATTCATATACACATATACAAATTTCCATTAACAATAGTTCCATCTATGCTCCATGAACAAAAACAACTGGTTTATAATCTTCACCTGCAACTTGAACTACATCAACGACAATCCATTGAACTTCTTTGTTCTTTTCCTAACTCTAGAATTCTTCTTCAAATTCCAACTTTCTTAAGAACCCTAATTTCTCTATGAATTCAAAATTAAACTCCAAAAACTCATCTATACTTCATTTAACAACAAACCCATTCTATAAACAATCAAAACACATCAAAAATGAAAAGCAATTTTAATGAAATAGAAACCCTAAATTACCTTTATTTTTGATTCATTAACAAAATAGCTTCAATCATCATTTCAACAGCAACCCTATTGATCTTTTTCTATCTCCAACTCAATAACATCATCAACATCTCTTCACAGAACCATCAAAACCAGAAACCCTAACTTCGATCAATAGTAGCAACCTTATTCTGATCTTCACGTGCTCAAACAACTACAACACCATCACCTTCGTCTCCAATCAATCAAGACAACAAGATTTAACTCAATTCTTTTGAATTGAAATCGACAAAAAGAGAAAGAGAGAAGGAGTAGAGAAGAAGAAAAAAAAGAAGAAGGAAGAAAGAGAGATAAGAGAATAATGAATTCTCTTCAATCCGGTGTTGGTGATAAGACAAACAAAATATCAATGAGCCCACGAAATGGATAAGGCAGCCCGGGTCGGTGACGAAAAGACGATTTTTCCCTTTACATTAATCTGATGATATCTTTTTATCCTGGTATCCGAATGACACGTTCAAGTAGTCCACTCTGCGTAACTTTTCGATTTCTATCTAATGGTACTAGTTTCATAACTAGATCGTTGTTGGATTAATTTCTATTAATTAATGTTTATCTTTAATTAATCGGGTCAATTACGGTTAGTTGTCTCGTGACTGTTCTAATAGCATTGACGAGCTTGAGGCTCGTTACAAGTTAAACCTCATAATCGTATTCCTCCTAAAAACATGGATATTGATGAAACTGATGACGAGGATATGCCTCAGTTCTTTAAGTGTAAAGATTTTGGCCATTTTGAAAATGAGTGTCCAAATCATAATAAATACACTGGGAACAAAGGTCTAGCCACAACTCTTGATGAAATGTCTGACAACTATGATTCTAATGCAGGCGAAAAGTCAAGTGTTGCACTTCTCTGTGAAAATATTGATTTTGATAATTGTAGCAATACATACATCAATGTTGATACTCTTTAAGAAGAATTCTCAACCGGTCTGGAAGAAAAAATGGATCTCTTTATTTCTGCATGAAACTCTCTTTCTGATGTTTCAGGTTCCACTATGTGTCTAGCTTCTTACACATCTCGGGCATCCGGATCATTGATGAGCACGAAAGTGCGACAAATTTTCACCCATAAATACATTAGCTAGGACTCATTTTATCACTAATAATCTTGTTTGTAGGTGTTTTTGTCAAATAAGCTCTTACGGAGAAAGTTGCTCGAAAAGTGGTTTTTGTACCCCGGAGGACATGTGTTATTCTGATTCTCAATGTCGGTTAAGGGGCACCTCAATTACTAAGGGGTGTCCAGTTTCTAAGAGGCACCTTCTTTGTTATTTCGAACCTGTGGTTGTTCGTACCCCAGGAATTACTATTTACACCCAAATCGCTAAAGGGTCACCCGAACAGGATAAGGGGGAGGACATCTTCTTCAACCTTTTAAATTTGAAATTTGGCGGGAAAATTTGGTTTTAATAGAGCAGAATTAGGGTTGGACTTTTGGAGGAGTTAGAGGGAGATTCAAAGGCTTAAATCAAATGGGTTTGTTCCTAGAGTCTAAACAGAGATGATAATCTGCTCTGATTCAGTTAAATTTGGATGAATAATCACCGGTTGATGAAAACATGGAAGAACAGTTTCGGCGGGAATTTGGAGTATACACAAGCAGAATTAGGGTTGAAGTTTTGATCGTGTTTTAATGAGATTAAATCGCTAAAACTTCTTAGGTGAGTCTGTTAAGGCGTAAAAGGGCTGGTATATGGTTTGGATTCGAAGGAATTGGGCTGGATATTCGTGTAATGCAAAACAGAGTTGGAAATAAACTCGGATTTCTATGAAAGTTCTGGGAGAGATTTAGTGGAGTGTTTGTTGGGGTTTACTGTTCAAATTAATTGGGAATATTCTGTTGTTTCAAAACAGGAGTGGTAAGTCCCGTGGAATCGAAAAAGAAGGAGGCTTACATGAAATCTCGATAAGACAGGGAGGAGAGAGTTTCGATATTCTTTGAAGATTATATGCTGTCATACATTTTTATCCCCGGGAGATATTCTATGCAAGTTTAAAACTACCTTAGGAAAGACTTTGAGTCAACCAGGGACGCGAAGAGCATAATGGAGGAGAATAAAATCCCGAGAATGGTGGAAAATAATATCAAATTTATTACAGAATTATTAGCATTCAACTCAGAGTATTTCAGTGTTGTTGAGTATAAATAGGTAGATGGGTTGAAGAGAAAGAGATATCGAGAGTTTGGGGGAGAGAATCGAGAGTTGCAGAGCAACTTCTCTGCTGCTGCAGAGAAGAAGAAGGACAGACACTTATGGTCTGTCGTTTATGAACTGTCGCATTTTCAAACCCTAGCGACAGTTTCTCTACGACAGTTTCCATTTGTAATTTTCTGTAACAGCAACACTAGCAACAGTATTTGAATTTCATTGTAATGATGTGCTCTGTAACACCCAGGAAGCGTTGCAAACTCGCTGTATAATTATTTTCTCTAATAAAAACACCATTTAAGCTCTGAATTATATTTTTGGGTGTGTTTTTATCATGAGAAGCTAGACCCCAATATTGGGTCGACGGAGGAAACCGAACTTCACACATGGGTGAATTTATTCTATTTTCTATTTGACTTTTGCACTTATTTTGAATAGAATTATGATTTGATTAAATTGGTTGTCATTCAGTTAGATAGGTTATGCTTTGTTTAGATAATCTATGCTTAGGGGATACAATTAATCTTTTGCGAGTCTACCTTGGCAAAAATAAGAGTCGGTGTTATTTGGTTTATTGAGCTTTAATTGTCGAGAATAAATAAATTGAACATATTGATATGAATTCGGTGGAATCCTAGGCCCAGTAACTCTCGCCTTTGTTTATTATTTTCATTAAACCTTTAAATTTAATCTTCTCAAGTCTGAGAGAACGAATCTTAATTACTACTACGAAAAATTTGAAAAATCTTAAATCAATCATCCTCCTTGTTCACATGCTCTTATTGTTCTCTCAGAGGTCATGAACTTTCAAAGTGTTTCAAGTACATACATAAAATAAGATACGCCAACAAACTTCAATGAATAGAAAATCGATTAGCAAACAAGCTCAAACTTGTTCAAAAATCATCAAAGGTATGTAAACTCATCTCTTCTTCGAAGGAGTTAGTTTCCAAAGAAAAGACTAGACTACTAGAGGAAAAATTATGGTCTAAACATTCTGTGAAACAGGGGTCTATGAATTCCTTTCGAAAAGGTTATGGTGGATAGATTATTGTTCACCCCAGCACAACTTGATTGTATTGGTTGATGCATCTTGTCTCATAAGCTTGATAAAAATAGACAAGATTTTGCACACATCAGGCTTTAGGAAAATAGATTTTTTTTACATTGTTTTGATTTTCTCTTTTAGTTTTGATATGATATGCAAGTCCGAAATTCGTTCCTCTTTTCATATCTAATTGATATTGGAAGGGACCTCCCTGTTTAATCAATAAAAGAGGGTTATTCTCAACAGTTCTACCCTCTTTAGGGTTGAGAGTTGTGTGTACATGAACTTGTGTGTTTAAAGGTTCTATAACCCTACATTCCTTTTTTCATTCTCTGAAAAACTCTTTTTATCTCAAGACTGCTTGTTGAGTCTGATTTGTGAATTCCTCCCACAATTTCATACGTGTATGAAGATTCCAAGAATTATGTCTTCTGATGGAAAAGATGTTAATATGATTGTTAAGCCATCAATCATGAATAAAAAAAGATAAATCTCCCGTATCTTCAACTTCGAAAAGAAAAAGGAGGAACGTGAGAAAACCAAGAGCTGTTCCGTCTAATCAACATAAGTTATCTGGGATTCTTGAAAAATTGAAGGAAACAAGAAAGGAGATTCAGGAAATAAAGGTTTTTGTTCTTTGTACTCTCAAAATTCAGAAGGCCCTGGTTCGACATCAATCTAAAAGGTTTGTTGGAATTAACTCCTTCCTTCATGAACCTTATGTTCATATGGATGTTGATGATAAGGAGTTCAGGGACGATACAATTTTTTTAGAGGTCTTAATGTCTAGGAAACTTCTTATGAGAATTTATTCTTGTGTTTTAAGAAAGATTACTAGGGTTTGGAATAGCCATTATTGTGAGTACACATAGCTATTGCCAACATTTTTTTTAATCTTGCAATGTTTTTAGATTTATGTATTTAAATTCTAAAGTTTATTTGGAAGATGATTTTTGCAATATTAATCTTTATGGTTGTATATATTGCAAATTTCTATGGGATATGTTGTTTACGTCTGTGAACCTTGACTGTCCCATATTTGTTCAAAAGTTAACTCTATTATATGTCATTAAGAAAGTATTGATAAAAGGTAGAATGAACTTTTGAATACAAAAGTTAAGCCTTTTATGCCATTATGCAAATATTGATGGAATAAAGGATGAACTTTTGTTTACAAAGATGAAGTCTATTATATATCATTGTGAAAATAGTGATGAAAAATAGAATGAATCTTTGATTATTCCGCAGTATTGATCCTTCACTGATCCACATCTTTGTGTATATACTGTGTTGCTCCGTAAGTTCTCTTATGTTGAGCATGGCCAATTGAATTGATCATTTTCCTTGTGGTTAGTTCAATTGATATTTTTGGATACAAATTCATGTTTCATGTGATTTGTTAATGTCCAAAGAAATACTTATTTTCTTGTAAAAGTAAGATCGCTCTTGTTATTCTTTCGGGAATGACATTTTATGGGGGAGAGTTCATAATTAAACTTGTGCTTAATTGCCAAATCTTTGCGGGGAGTGTGGCTATGGAATATTGTAGGAGTTATCTTGTATCTTTATAATGTGGGAATGTTATATATGCCCTCCATATTGGTGGGCCTTGCACTTATACCCTTAAAGGGTAAAAATTAAGTCCAAAACAAAATCATATTTTGTCGAATCTATGTTTTAGCCTTTTATTTGTTCTTCTTCATTTATTTGATCCATCAAAAGAATTATAAGCACCTCGATCTCTTCCTCTGCCGTAAACCTAGTGCCACCATCTCCATCGCTACCATCACTTTCTTTATAATCCCACCACCACCACAAATGCAACATGTAGTATTCAAATACTCTTCACCTCCGCCGCCGCCGGATCAAGAACGAACAATTCTAGAAATAGGATTGATTATCTTCTCTCTTTTTTGAAATGGGATTGATTATCTTCTCTCTTTTTCGATTTGTATTTTCATGATACAAATCAAAGTTCAGGCTACATCGGTTCCAAAATTGGTGATGGAAGTTAAAGGTGATTATCTTTCTTATCTTGTTTAAGTTTATGCTGGTAATGGTGGTATTATAACTTGATTGTTGTTATTATTGGTGGTGGTGGTGATGGTAGGATGATGAAATTAGTGAGGGAGATAGTGGAGGTTATGGTTGTTGAGGTGGTGGTGGAGATTTGATGTGATTTTTGTGGTTGGGAGATGGTGGTGGTGGTGATTTCTTCCTATTGTGAAAGAAGAAGGGTCTCCAAAAGATGACGGTTTGTTACTACTTTCCCTATTGTTGGCTATGGTTATTTCTATTCATGTAATTTTTGTTTTAAGTAGTGTCATTTTAAATTTATAGTTCCATTTTTCAAATTACAATCGTTATGAATGGATCTAAATTTATTTTTAGATTTTCAAATTTCTAAAGTTGAAAATTAATCAGATTTGCTAATTTACATTTCTGTGAATTACGAGAATTTGGGAGCCAAATTGAATTTGATTGGTTCATTTTTGTTTGTGAATTGGTGGAGATGATTTCCCTTATGAATCAATTGGTCTTTACAAGCATGTGAGTCATTATTCCTCATTCTCAATGTTAAGTTGTATCATTTTTTTGGCTTGGTGTGCAAAATGTATAACCGAATGTTTGTGCTAGCATTGGTCAATGCAAACTACAAGCAAATTTAACATTTGGTATTATCAAGTTAACGCATTCTTTCACATTTGAATCGTGCATAATTATTTTTGGATACGAAGTGGAATTGTAAATGATTAGACGGCTTGCAGGTCATTGATAGTTGTTGTATTTGACTTTAGTTTCATTTTTTTGTGGTACAGTTATCAGTAAGAAAGGTTTCTATCAAGACTGAGAAGGTTATGGCTAGCTACTTATGTTGAATTGATACATTTGTATTGCTTGTAGTTACCAGTTAGTAATCTTGTTGTTTTCTTAGGTTGAGATTCTTCAAAAAATGGGTGATGGACATTTTGTTGAGGGGATTACTCTACTTGACGATAGGTATGCGAAGAATAATTGTCTGTCACAGTACTTTTACTAGATGAATTTGTAGGTAGTGTGAGATCACTAAGACAGGTTTTGTGTACTAAATTTTGCTGCTAATCCAAGTAATTTGGTTGCGTAAAACTAATTTCATATACGATTGACATAACCTTGGCAAGGTTAGCTATTTTCTTTGGTTTTTTCCATCACTGGTGCTTTTTAGAACATTAGTATTATTTTTAGATTTGGATATGGAGGAAACTTGTTTGAGTTTTTTTTCTTCCATATTTGGAGGAAACTTGTGCTAGTTGCCTCCATATTTGGAGACACCTTTGGCTAGTCGCTTTGATTATACTTCTCATGAGGGTGCGTCCCCGAGTAAATTGTGTCACTACCTCTGATGTTTTGTAAAGGAATTAAAGATTCACATTTTGTAGATTCATAGTTCGCATTGCAGATCCATTTGCAGCCTATATGGAACAATTTTTATAGTTTGAACAGACTATCTATACTTCCATAGTTGCGTCCAAAACCTGCCAGCATCAAGGAAGAATATTTAAATGATGGCATTTTTGTTAGTGGATTGACTGATGTTTTTTTAGCTACTGATTAGTGTAATTGCATTTCTTGCTGTAGTTTTAATCGATATAAGTGGTTGTATGATTTGAGATGAATGTTATTTGAGCAATAATTTAGTTGATTGTCCATGCCATCGATACTTACTTCGGTTAAAAGTTTTGACCACTAGTTGAATGAAAGATGTACTAGGAATATTTTATAAACTGTTTGTTAAATATTTGCAGTTTAAATCCTAATCTTGTGCGCATAAGATTGCGCCACATTGCTTTCAGGTATGTGGATTTTTTCTTCTTGAAATGATTAAGATGTTTGTTTTGCTGAAGTAAAGTGCTTTACCTGTTTTTTCCAGGGAATCTGTAATTTACAGAAGGTATTTCTATGGTTCTGTTTCGCTCCACTGACTGCTGCTTGTACAGTAAGTATTTCTTGTTTCTTTTTTCTTGAGAAGCTTATTCATGTAGACCTTTTTGTTGGAAACAACTTTTGCTAGTTGCCTCTAAATTGGAGACAACTTAAACAAGTTGCCTTCACATTTGGAGACAACTTGGGCTAGTTTTCCCCAAATTTGGAGTCAATGTGAGCTAGTTTTTTCAGGATTTGGAATCTACTTGGACTAGTTGGATTCATTTGTTTTATCAATTTGTTCATGTACACATTTTTATTGGAGACAACTTTGGTTACTTGATTTATGCATGTGGAATTTTATTTCAACATACATCTTATAGTAGTTGTGATGAATCTGTGGTGCAATGGTAGCATGACTGACACCATGTCAGAAGATGTGTGTTCGACTCACACTAGGTTCACTCATTTGTGTATGTTCTTTTTCTTTTTGGAGACAACTTGTGTTAGTTACCTTCATATTTGGAGACAACTTGAGCAAGTTTCCTTCAGATTTGGAGACAATTTGTGCTTGTTGCCTTCATAATTGAGTCACTACCAAATTTTAACTATTAACTAGAGTCAACTTGATTAATACTAGTATTTTTGATCTCGAGATGTGTATCTGATAAGTTATCTCCAGTTTTGTAGCTTTTACTTTGTCTTTATATTTCTTCTCCAGGCTCTTTATTTTTCAGGTATGCTTGTCAACATGTTTTTAAGAACTTTTTTTAGTTGGCTTTGGATGTGCTAGTTAATCCCATATTTTGGAAACAACTTATGCTAGATGATTTCAGATTTAAAGTCAACATGTAAAATTTCTGAAAGGAGATATTACAGGTTCCTAGGTTCCAAAAAAATGGGGAGACCTCCATTGGCTGCTTGTGCACTAACATTCTGAAGATAGCTGTAGACTTTTAACTTTTGGAGAACCATATTCCCATGAAACTTTGTTTATTTTCTTGTTTTTCAGTTGTCACTTTTGTGAACATTGTTATGCTTTTTTCAACTTGTCGTCCTTGTTTTGGTATTTTTTTCAAAAAAAAATTGTACTTGTTATGTTGCAGTTCTTCTGAACAATTTGTTTCAGTTGTTTATGAATTGAGTTCTCTTTTCCGTTTTGTTGTTTTTTGTATATAATACTGTCCGCTACAGGTTCTACTTTTTTTGTGTGGAAACTATGTTGGTTTGGATCCATATTTGAAGACAACTAGTTCTAGTTGCTCCCAGATCTGGAGCCAACTTGTACAAGTTGTTTCCATATTTGCAACCAATTTAAAGCAAGTTTCTTTCAGTTTTGAAGCAAGTTGCTTTCAGTTTTAGCAAGAGGGTCTATTCTGCAAAGAGGAAAAGAGAGGTAGATTGGAGTCTCCACCTGACTAAGGGGAGTCAGGACCCTTTTAACTAGTTTGAATTCTTATGGGAAAACAAATCCAGTTATGACTTTCATGTTTATGGTCTGCTATCAGAGAGTCTGGGTAAAGAGATTCTAGTACGGGATGGAAAGGTGTTAGGAACCCATCAACCGCCCAATCGTAAGATTGGCCTCTACTTCATGATTAAAGGGGAAAATGTTTATAATTTATTGAGAATAGATTTTCATGCATGCTCTATTTATAAAAGAGACATAGTTAGAAGTTGGGTGGAACTTCGACTATGGAGATGTGGTTTCTTTCTTTTGTGGTGGTTTTTATTTTGTGGTGGTATGGGTGGAAACCTTAGTTTTTTGATCCTTTTGTTGTGGTTTGGGTGGAAACCTTGTTTTGTATGGTTTGGGTGAAAACCTTGTTTTGTGGTGGTTTTGGGTGGAAAACCGTTTTTTTTGTGGTTTGGGTTTTTGATGGCGTTGTTTTGGTGGTTTGGGTGGAAACCTTGTTTTGTGGTTTGGGTGGAAACCTTGGTTTTTTTGAGAAGAAATTTGAATGAAATTTCAAAATTAAAAAATTAACCTGCAGATTAGCTCAATAAAAATAGAATTAATGCCAACCTTATTTTTTGACAATGGGTTTAATGTGGGAGGGAATTCCGCTTTATACCCACACTTTGATTTATCCCACTTGGAAAATTAATAATAAAACATAATATTTTATGTAATGCAAAGAGTAGTCGCGGTGTTACTACGAAATGGAAAACCATTCCGTTCCCGTATGACTACATAATTTACCGAAGAGATAGGTAATTAATATACTTGAAATATGATATTTAAATTTGAAAGGATTCTTACGACGATTACTTGCTTCCGTTAAGTATGCTGAAAGTAGTTAAAGTACTAGCAATTTAATGCTAATCTTTTAAAAACTTAAAGACAATACTTGATTTAATCTTCTTATTTTTTGAGTTTTCTCAAAATGAACTATAAATGCACAAGACAATGATAACTATTGTGTAGGAAGAAATTTTTTTTTTGATTTCTCTTTGATTAAATGACACAATACACGGAGACTTGGAACATGTGAGAAGAAATATTTTCTATTTGAGAAACAATAATTCTTCTTGGTTTGGGTGGAAAACCTAGATTTTTGGATTGTGGTTTGGGTGGAAACCTTGTGTTATGGTGTGGTTTGGGTGGAAACCTTGTTAAAGTAAAGGAAGAAGTCTGTGTGAAAAAAATGGCGTGTTGAGAAGATTGTTTTCCACTGCTTTTTATAGCCACCGAAGGAAATCGATCACCCGTAAAATCCGCCTGATTTGAGTGAAAATCCTGCCTAATTGAGCGTCCTTTTTCTTTCTCTTCTCATTCTTCTTCGATTTTTTTCAATTGTGGGTCCCATGTCCTTTTGAATTGTGAATTTTGAATTCACTGTTTGTGACTATTTGTCACTGTTCGACACTGTTTGCACCGTTCGTCATCAGATTGTCTTGCGCTGTTCGATCTTTGTTTGCACTTTGTTCGAAGACTCGTTTACTATTTCGCACTCGCTTTGGTACTATTATTCAATTCTGTTCGTTACTGTTCATCATGGGTAATGAAATGGGTAGGAGTAGTGTTTGTGGGCTGATTTAAAGGATATGAAAAATCCAATAATTGCCACAAAGAATTTCTCTTGTATTCGGCTTCGAAGTATAAGACTGATATCTTTCCATGGAAGGTGCGAAAGTGGGGTGTCAACAGTTGCCTCTCTTTGAGAGTAATCGCTCGCGGTTAACGAACAAATCCATGAACACCCTTTCGCACCGATTTTTTTTGAAGGTTGGTTTCGATGATTTGATGAAGAAAGATCCTAACATTGGCCAGGTTTTCCCCGGTTGAGCTTGTCAGTTTCATTTTTCTGATGTTTTTGAACCTTTGCAGTTGATTCAGTTGGATTGCCCTTTGTTCGAGCCGATTGAATAGTTGAAAAAGTTGATGAACGTGATCCAATTGTTTATGTAGACATTTATGACATTGGCCAGGTTTGCCCTGGTTAAGCTTGTCAGTTTCTTAGGAGGCGTCGGGCCTTGCACTATGTAGTCCGTTGCAGATTCTGTCTTGAGGTCACAACTCCTTTGCGGAATAGACCCTTTTTTGGAAAGGGTCGTCATCCTATTCCAAGCTTCCTGAAGAAGGAAGTACTTTTCGTTCTTTATAAGACTGGGGGAGAAGATGATTCTTTATCCATGGGTTTCTTCTTCCATCTGTTTTTATTGTTTTCTCTTCCAAGATGACATTTGGGAAGCTTTCTGACATTTTCTCTGCTCGTCCTCCTTTGCCGCCGGTACGTAAAAGAAAAAAAGTTGGGGTTTCACATGACGTGGATAATCACGTTTCTGCAAAAATCCGGGAAGACCCTGTAAGTTTCCTTGTTGATTGAATTTTTGTCCTTCGCTTTCCATGTTTTCTTTTGTTATTCTCAGCCATTACTTTCTTTCACATAATTACGCTTGGGCGCGTTTTCGTGGAGGGACCACTGGTATAATAGAATGGTGGCTGGTGTTGAGACGAAGCAAAGGTGTACGCGAGCTTGTACAACAGATTGGTTGGTACGACTTTATTGAAGCTTTGGAACCGTTCCATGATGGTGAGAATGCTTTAATCGTGGCAGAGCAATGGTGGGGTGATACTAATTCATTTCACCTGCCACACTATGAGTTAACCATCACTCCTCTGGATTTCTACATGATTACTGGCATCCGTGTAGGGGTAGGAGCTCCTGTCCCGATGGGTGTAAACATGACATATGAGAATGTCCGAAATTTGTTGGGACCACACTGTGGGGATATCTTCCCTAAGAATTGGTACGTCAGCTTATCTGGCTTGAAGATGAATTTCTCAGTCCCTGAGCTGGATCTCGCTGCCGACGCTTCAAAAGAGGATGCTAAAGTTATTGAGGTTACCAGAGCTTTCCTGATTTTTGTTGCGGGTCATACCTTTCTTAGCTCTTCCAGTGGATATATCAAATCAGTCTACCAAGAAGCATTTTCTGACCTTGATTTAGTAAATTTTTACGATTGGGGAAGTTGTGCGACAACGCGACTTTACACCTATCTAACCCGAGCAACACGCCTTCAAACAAAAGCCTTATGTGTATTCTGTCCCATGTTGAATGTGAGAACATTTCTCCTTGCTTCAGGCCGACTGATCTTAGACCCCTTTTTTTTTCCGATTTTTTTTTGATTTTTTTTTTAACACCCATACTTTTTTTTGTAACATTATTGGTGTTATGAGTATTTTCCCACCAGTCTCCCTCCTTTTGATACAAGCTTCTCCAATAGTCAAACATTTCCTCGAATGGCTAGATGGAAAGGTGCACTTCGAATTTACTCGACTGCATATACACGCCTTTGTTTGGAGGAAGCGACAGTTGAATCTGTAAGAAACCACTTATATATATATATATTTATTATTATTATATACGTCCATTTTGATCGCATATTTGCTGGGACCCTTGGAAAGATTTTTTGATTCGGCGTGATCAAAGAGCCATTCATGCCATGTAGTCTAGCATGCTTCGGTACTTGTTACGAGGCCCAGATTACTGTGCTTGGTATCTTGGTGACAGATTTGGGTGGCAAATTAGTCAACCAGACGCTACACCCCGTTTTCTTCCTCCTGACGATACATGTTTTCCTTATGCATCGTTTAGAGATATGGATGAGATTTCACGCCAATCGCAAGGTTCCTATGAAGATTCAGTTGATCTTGGAATGAATTTCGATTCATATTGGAGATTGGTTTATTTAGGGCCACCTCTTTCTATCCAAGTTTGCCGAGAGAATCTTGTAGTGGGTGATCCAGGTTTTTCCCCTCGTCCATTATTGATGGGATCTTCAAGCAATGCTCCTTCTCCACAAGTTCCATTAATGAGTCTCGGTCATCTTCTTCCAACATGGGACCTCCAAATACCTATCTTGGGAACTTCAAATGTGGTTCCAATTGAAGGTGGCTCTTTTGATCGTGAAAACATTGTTGGGTTACCTCTCCCGGACGATATTCCCTAGGTATTGCTGCTACTCTGCCCTTTTTGCCTTAATGACTTAATACTTTTATTAACTCATTACTCGTTTTAGGCTTCCAGACCTCTTCAAGAATACTTTCTCCGTTTGGTGGATAGCCGTGAACTCCAATTGAAGTCGGTGGTGAATGAGATGTACGGGATCATGTTGAGGCATGATGAAATCACTAGAGAATCCCTGGGGAGGCAGGCACGTATTGATACTCTTTCTGAAGAATTGTCCACGCTTTGACTTCTTTACGAGGTAGACTTCATTTTTTTTTTTTTTTTTTGAACAGGGACAAGGAGCTAGCGGATCGGATGAATGACCCTAATGGGTTGGAGAAACCCGACGGGTCATGGACTTCATTTCGGTTTGCCCGAAAAGTAATTTGATGGAGCCCTAATCTTCTGCTTTATATACTTCGTTTTCTTCTTCCTCGACCCTCAACTTCTTCTTCTTCCTCTTTTTCTGCTTCTTCTTTCTGCACGCCCGCCTCTTTCCTCCATATTTTCATCAGATCCTTCTTTTATGTGCCGGATCTGGACTTTGATCTTTCTTTTCTTAACCACCGTCTTCATGTTCTTCTACTTTCTGCTTGTTTGGTTTATCGCCGTAGTAATCATTTATTGGTGGAGTATGCAAGATATAATTTGAGCGTATGGATAAAGTTCTTCCTGAAGTAGTGTTAACTGAAGTGAGATGTCTTTGGAGGAATCTCAGTATAGATCTGTATAAATCTTTTTTTTCCTGTGCTTGATGGTAGTACCTCTTGAGATCCATACTAATGTTCGGCTCGGAGATGAAGATCTGATGATTTAGGGAAAGATGCAAGATCGTTCCATATGCATCTTCAAAATACATACAAAGATAAATCTAGATTTCAAAGTTGAAATCAGATTTAGATTTAGATGTATTTTGACAAGTATGGATGATCTGCCTGGGATAAAAATGTCTAGATCAAGCGTGTCACATGGGCACTTTTACCACTATCACACATTGGTTTTGATCAATGGGAAATGGTGAAGAAACTGGATCTCGGTCTAGACTCAGATAAAATCACCCCCTTTCTTTATTTGTTTTTCATTTCTTATTCTTTGGTTTGCCGTCAGATCATTTATTGTTTGTTGTTGTTGTTCTTCTTTTTTTCTTCTCTTTTGTTTGTTTCTTGTTGTTGTTGTTCTTTTTTTTTTTCTCGATCTGATCATGTATCCTTCAGATAAGGAAGAGTTCATGCTTTTCATTGTTGTAGACGAAGATCTTGTAATTCCTTCATTTGTGAATGAAATATTTTCTTTCTGGTGGTGCTCTTGTCTTCGGTTTGACTTGCACTGACTCTGCAGATTGTTGACTCCGGTGGAGAGACCTTAACTCAGATGACTCGTCGTTCACAAAAACTAAAGCATGATTAGAACATAATTAGACTCAAAATAATACTCAAAAGCTTGTGCCTCAGTTTCCTATTCGGTGTGTGCAAGGCACAATATCATCCTAAGCCTTTCATCATCAGCGTTTTCTGTTTTTTTTTTTTTTACAATTTTTTTTTTTTAACAAAACCTTAGAATTCTATTTTTTTTTAACGGCACAACTTTTATAAAAGCACACACACTTTTTTTTTTTCATTTTGAAAACAAGACTTTAGCAATCTGTTTTTTTTTTAAAAAAAACTTTAGAAATCTGTTTTTTTTTTTTTTTTATAATGGCACAACTTTTATAAAAGCACACACACTATTTTTTTTCATTTTGAAAACAAGACTTTAGCAATCTGTTTTTTTTTTTTTAAAACAAACTTTAGAAATCTGTTTTTTTTATATGATTGCACAACTTTTATAAAAGCACACACACTCTTTTTTTTCATTTTGAAAGCAAGACTTTAGCAATCTGTGTTTTTTTTTTTGGAAAAATATTGAAACTCAATAAAACTTTTTTATTTTATTTTGAAAACAAATTGATAAAGTAGAAAACGATATGGTAAGTGCTTGACAAACCAATTGGTCTTTTGAGGAGGTGCAGGGATTAGGTATGCCGGAACGTTGCCTTTGACTAGGCATAATACTTCTTCAGTTGATCTGCATTCGTGGGCCTTGGATGTTCTTCTCCATCTAGGTCCATCGATTGTACTGCCATTCCCTGAAAAATCTTTTTGACAATGAACGGACCTTCCCATTTTGGTTTGAATTTTCTCGTTGGGTCGGTATGCTTTACTGGACGGATTTCTTTGAGCACAAGATCTCCTTTGTTGAAGTTACGTGGTCGCACGTGTTTGTTGAAATTGCGTGCAATTTTGTTCTGGTATGCTTGAGAATGGCAAGCTGCTATTAACCTCTTCCAACGCTTCTTCTAAATTTCCGGATCGGATTCAAACTGGATTGCCCCTAGCCGAAACACCTGGATTTTCGGATCGCAGATTTGGAGGATTGAACTGTCTTCCCCCCTTGTTTGGTATGTTGCTGTAGTGATCATTTACTAGTGGAATGTGTAAGATAGAATCTGAGCAGATGAAGAAATCCCTTTCTGAAGTTGGTTTAACATTTGTATTGATTTTGATCAATTTGAAATGTTGAAGAAGTTGAGTCTCAGTTCATACTCAGAATGGATCATCGTTTTCTTGCATTAGATCTTTACTTCTTCCTTTTTGGTTTATCGTCAAATCATTTTTTTTATAGATCTGATCATGTATCCTTCGGATGAGTAGTTGTTCTTGATTTGAATTGTTGTTGACGAGGATCTTGTAAGACTTTCTTTTGTGAATGAAATATCTTGTTCTGGACCCCTTTTTTTGTTTTGCTTCATTTTTTTTTTGTTTTGCTTCAGAAAAAGGTTCCACCGTCTTTAGCAATTCTGTCAAGAGAAATATCCAGATGCTTATCCCATGGTTGAGAGGATTTTGAGAATACGAATGCCCCTTCTTTCGGCGATGGCCCTCCAGAATTGCTCTCTTTTGTTAAAAGACCTCTTCTTTCTTGAGGACTTGATTCCTTCGCGGAAATACACTTTAACAGATGTGGAAGCACCTTTTCTGGTAACACTTCTAGTTGTAGGTGCCATAAACTTTGATGGTTCGCAACCAACGATGGTACATGAAATATGAACCTTTCACAAATAAATGTTAGTAAAAAAAACATTTTTCTTTTAATCATTTTCAAGTCGAATCTCTTATTTATTCCCCAGCAGAGTCACCATTGTAGAAATCGAGGAAGAGCACGGGTCGACGAGCCAGTCTATTCTTCGTTCCCAGCAGAGTCGCCACTGTAGAAATCGAGGGTCAGCACGGGTCGAGTGCCGGTCTATTCTTTTGTCCACAATTTTTATGGGGCGAGGTCCATGTGCTCATCCGTTCGTGGATATTTATCACACATGGTCTGGCAGAGATAATTTCTTACTAGTCTATTAGCAAGAGGGTCTATTCTGCAAAGAGGAAAATAGAGGTAGATTGGAGTCGCCACCTGACTAAGGGGAGTCAGGACCCTTTTCACTAGTTTGAATTCTTATGGGAAAACAAAGCCAATTATGACTTTCATGTTTATGGTCTGCTATCAGAGAGTCTGGGTAAGGAGATTCTAGTACGAGATAGGAAGGTTTTAGGCACCCATCAACCGCCCAATCGTAAGATTGGCCTCTACTTCATGATTAAAGGGGAAAATGTTTATAATTTATTGAGAATAGATTTTCATGCATGCGCTATTTATAAAAGAGACATAGTTAGAAGTTGGGTGGAACTTCGACTATGGAGATGTGGTTTCTTTCTTTCGTGGTGGTTTTTCTTTTGTGGTGGTCTGGGTGGAAACCTTAGTTTTTTTGATCCTTTTGTTGTGGTTTGGGTGGAAACCTTGTTTTGTGTGGTTTGGGTGGAAACCTTGTTTTGTGGTGGTTTTGGGTGGAAAACCGTTTTTTTGTTGTGGTTTGGGTTTTTGATGGCGTTGTTTTGGTGGTTTGGGTGGAAACCTTTTTTTGTGGTTTGGGTGGAAACCTTGGTTTTTTTTGAGAATAAATTTGAATGAAATTTCAAAATTAAACAATTAACCTGCAGATTAGCTCAATAAAAATAGAATTAATGCCAACCTTATTTTTTGACAATGGGTTTAATGTGGGAGGGAATTCCGCTTTATACCCACACTTTGATTTATCCCACTTGGAAAATTAATAATAAAACATAATATTTTATGTAATGCAAAGAGTAGTCGCGGTGTTACTACGAAATGGAAAACCATTCCGTTCCCGTATGACTACATAATTTACCGAAGAGATAGGTAATTAATATATTTGAAATATGATATTTAAATTTGAAAGGATTCTTACGACGATTACTTGCTTCCATTAAGTATACTGAAAGTAGTTAAAGTACTAGCAATTTAATGCTAATCTTTTAATAACTTAAAGACAATACTTGATTTAATCTTCTTATTTTTTGAGTTTTTTCAAAATGAACTAGAATGCACAAGACAAAGATAACTATTGTGTAGGAAGAAATTTTTTTTTTGATTTCTCTTTGATTAAATGACACAATACATGGAGACTTGGAACATGTGAGAAGAAATATTTTCTATTTGAGAAACAATAATTCTTCTTGGTTTGGGTGGAAACCTAGATTTTTGGATTGTGGTTTGGGTGGAAACCTTGTGTTGTGGTGTGGTTTGGGTGGAAACCTTGTTAAAGTAAATGAAGAAGTCTGTGGTGTGGTTTACTACAAACTACATCCAAAGGATAGAAACGCAATACTCATCTCAAATGAAAGTAAACACTCCACAATGAACACAAGATATACTTGGTTCGGTATGATTACCTACGTCCACGGGGGTGAAAGGATGAATCTTATTACTTTGAAGTGTTACAAAGGTGTTGCTCTCCGTGGGATTTCCTTACAAGATGCACTTACTACTCACTTACTTCTTCTTAGTGTTCACTCGAGTTTCTCTCCTTCTCTCTCTCAAAATACAACATACTTTTCTTGAATACAAGTCCCTCTATTTATAGGAGAAGTTCTATACAACGAAATTAAGGTGTTGGTCATGTTACATCTATTTAGCAGTTCTGTGATCGGGCCGGTTCACGTCGTCTCATGTGGCCGATGTATCCTGACTCCTCGCCTATCCTTCGTTCGGGCCGATCTCTTTAGGTGCATTATTAACACGATGTCGCCTATCTTTTACTGTCGCCCTTACGGTTATCCTATGTGACACGTTCTATCTTATTCGTTTGACCATAGCTCCTCGTTTGACCCGCCACGCCTTATCTTGTCAGCTTTATCAGAAGTCTGGGTCAATTCTTGTCCGACATAATTACGCCCGATCCACGTGGCTCCTTAAATCTCGCGCCCGGTAATCTTCGCTCTGTACTTCGCGTCTCTTCGTATTTGGGTACACCGGTTCTAGGATGTTTCCACCTGGATCTGTAGATAAATTACACATACATTTATGCCCCTTCTTTCGCTTGTGTAGCAGACACGAGTGGAAGAAAGTCGTTTCAAACGCCACGTCCTCGTCCATGCCGCAGATCCCGCCATGCAGCGTCCCACTATCTCCACTTTATTACCTGTAACCGTTGTCATCGGTTACAACTTATTCTCTTTAAATAGCCCGCTCCTTTTTTCTTTTTCTTTTTCTTCTTCTTCACCACTTCTCACTCAGTCTTCCGCCATTGCAACCTCTTCTTCAAGATTTCTTCGTTACTTTGCGCTTAAAAAACCCTAGCTTTCTTGTTTTTCTTCCTTCATCTCCTCTTCCCCGATTGTTACAGTAGTTGTTGTCGCCTCATTTTTTTTGTTGAAAACCGAGATTTGCATTATCTCCATTAATGTCTTCTTCTCCTTCCATGACTGAGAAAAGGTCTTTTGACGACGTTTTTTCCGAGTTTGATGCTCCTCCCCTTGCTTCTCTGTTTTTGCTTGAAAGTCCTTCTAGGTATGATGATCGCGCGATAAAATCTATTTTTGCTGATAGCTCTTCTTCTATTTCATGCAGGTCCGAGAAAAGGGTGAAAGATCTCTCTGATGAAGAGTTCATTGAACAGCTGAAAGAGAAGTACGATCTTCAAAATTACGAAGTGACCCTTCTCTCGGGACGAAACGGTATCTTGAAGAAAACCGATATGAAGAAGCACGAGCAATCGGATGATTGTGTTGTCATCACCCTGGGACAACTGGAGCTGGGCCTTCGTCTTCCCTTATACAACCCTGATAGCCCATTTTATTACGAGATTCTGTCCCAGATTAGGCCTTCTCGTGCTTTGGCTCAATGCACTGGCAATACTTTTCGAATTATGAACGAGTGGAGGGATCGCCGCGATGGTCATGGTTCTGATGCTGATTGGTCGACCTACAAGCCTGAGGACGCTCCGATATATTCTGTTGCTAATTTCCTTGTCAACTATCGGGCCGGTACTACGAACTTGGGCGATCTTGCTGGGTTTGCTGCTAGTCCTCATCGGGTCAAGGTTATGCCCGAGGGTGTTGAAAGGATGATGCTGGATGTAGATCCCATCGGCCAACCCTGCAACAAGTGACCCCATCATTCTAATAATCCGATTTATCCCCGAGTTCCGCTTCTTGTTCGAGGTCCCATTCTACATGGTGACTTCCCGTCGCCTACTTTTCCCGTCGAGCCCTATTCTTTCTGGGTGGTTAATGATAAAAAGGCCGATAAGGTATGCGCTTTTCTTGATTTCTATCTTGTTAGCTTCAGGCATCAACTGGTCATCTTTTTTTGTTTGAAAATTTCAGGTCGGTTCCACCAAGAATGTCGGATCTAGGAAGAGAGGTGCTGGAACAAGGGTTGAGGAAGACTAGGGGAAGGTAACAAACATAATGATTTTCTTATAAGTACATGTACTTGCCCCTGTTTTTTGCCTTCACATGTTCTGACGAGACACTTGTGCAGAAACACCCAAGGCACGATGATGATGACGCGGGCGATGTTGACCCCAATCCGCTTAGGCATAATCCTACCAGAGGTAAGCAAATTTCTAAGCCACCGCCGAAAACGGGTCCAATCATTGATCTTTCCGATGAGGATGAGCTGTTTGGAGAGAATGTGTCGGGTGACAAAGGCGATGAACAAGGTATGGGCGACCAGCAGGAGCCCTCGGAGACGCCCGTTGTAGAGAAGGTCGTTACTGATGTACCGGTAGAGCTTCCTTGTATGCCCCGGATTACTGAGGGATCGTCTTCTAGTGCTGAAACTTCCTTTAATGTCTCTGGCCCGATCATGAACTCCTTGGGTGCGTTTACTTCATCCAACTTTGGGAAGTATACTGATGAAGAAATGTTGAATGATGTGCCCCGTTATGGCGACATCGCCCTGACACTTGACACTGTGGTGAGCGACTCGTTTCTGTATGGTAATGCCCCGCTTCTGATTTCTGTTCTTAGTGCCGCTTATGATGCAAACTCGTTTGTTTGTGTTAGATTATGAACCGCGTACGCTTGGATGCCGCCAATCGCCTTCGAGATAAGCAGTTGATAGAGCCTCTCCAACTTCAACTTTAGAATGAGAAGGGTCGCGCGAACGAGCTGGAGATCAAACTTGCCGACGCTCAAGGTATATGATCATTCTTAACTTGTGTTGATTGAGTTTATCATGCCAGTATCCTGAGTCGGGTATCCTTATTCCTAGCCGAGGTATCTAGTATAGGTGTAGACGCTACTTCGGAGTTTAGTATTATGAAGAGAAAATGGGATATTGAGAAGGATCTAGTGGAAAATCTTCGTCAACGAATGGCAAACAAAGACGACAAAATAGACCGTCAAACTGAGGAAATTGCAAGACTTGAGGACGAGTTAGAACGACGTCGCAGGTTTGATTATGATCCTGCCGAGATGGAAAATTTACGAGCTCACTTGGGATCTTCTCAGCGCCTTGCTGCTGAAAAATCTATTTTAGCCACAAGTTTGGAGCAAAGGGTAGACGCTCTGCAATTGCAGAATCGAGACCTTCACGAGGACCGCCGACGAATATTGAGAGATAAAGATATGGTGGAGCGAGCTAATAGCGATTTACTGGGCCGAGTGAGTGAATTTTATAAAGTTATGGGCGATTTAGAGTGGAGTAGATCGCAGCTTGCAGTGCTCCAAGCGTCGTGTAATCGGTTAATGGACGATTGGACTGAGCATAATAAGTATTCCCCCAGTAACGAGTTCAACGAGCAACACTATAACGAATTAACCATGAAGTTGTCCAAGGCCGAGGATGAGTTGTCCAAGTTGGTAGAGTCGCTTCAGTCGGTGTTTCCCGCCCTGTCAGGTCTCTTAGACGATGTGTTGAGGCCGTTCTTTTAGATCTAGATTGCGCTTTATTCTTACAAAAATGTACCCGATGAATAACATTCTATCTTTGTGATTTTGTAGCCGAGAAAAAACGCTCTCGGGAGCTGGATCTGGAGGTTCGCCGATTGAAACAGGCCGAGGTCGATTTGGGATCCAAGTTAGCTGAAGCTGAGGAAAATGCTTCCCAGATTACCCAACAACTCGAGGATGAACGCGTTTCCCATGTAGAGGAGTTAGACCGGAAGGTTCAGTCGGGCATTATGGACTGGGTGGAGAATAAGCGGCTCGAGGTCGCGTATAGGAAGGCCGGCGCGGCGCCTCCCAAGGCTTAAACTTTCTTTTTGTGGTGCTGCGTCACTATGTTGCCCCTTCCATCGGGTTGTAAATCGCTCTGAACACTTCTCCCCTTTTTAATTTCCGCTACCTTGCTTGTTTGTTTTAATGGGGGTGATGCGTCACCGATGCTGTTTGTTTTTCTTTTGTTAGACGCTTCGTTTCGCTTGGTCACATGACGCTTTCCATATTTTCTTAATAGTCGCATGATGCAATCGTGTTCTCCTTTGTTTTATATGTTATTCCTGCAATCATTGTTCAAGTAAGTCAGTATTCTAACCATTTCTGTCGAACACACCCAACAAGGAGGGTCATCGGGCCCTATGCCATGTCCTGATTGGGGCATCTCATCACTATCTCTTTGGATTCAGTGGAAGGGTACCAGTCATCCTAGTTCTAGGCCTGATAATCCCGAGTGGTTATCGATCAACCGATCTCGGGCAAGTGGACACGCCCACTTGCGATGGTGGTGACCTTTCATATGTAAGTAGTCCACCTAGATGAGTAGACCTCGCGTCTAAGCAACCTTTGGAACTGGTTTCCAACCACCAGAACCCTTAGGCTACCTCGGCACTTGCACACTTCCACTGCCCCGAGTTCGAATATCCAGGCGACTGTAAGGCACCTCGGCACTTCCACACTGGCGTTTCCCCGAGTACGAATGCCCATTCGAGTGTAAGTCACCTCGGCACTTCCACACTGGCTTTTCCCCGAGTACGAATGACCATTCGAGTGTAAGTCACCTCGGAACATCCACACTGGCATTTCCCCGAGTACGAATGACCATTAGTCGCTCATGCCCTATCCCATACCCCTCACGGTTTCACAGAGATAGAAGACACGTTTTCTTACCATTTTTCGGAATCGCTCGTCAAGGATGGTAGAGTTTCAGGAATTGGATGTTCCATGGTTTGAGCTCTCTTGTTCCGTCGAGGCGCAGTAGTCGATATGATCCCTCGCCCGCCTTAGATTCGATTATATATAGCCCACCCCACTTTGGTGCTAGTTTTCCGCCTTTTTTGTCGCGCTCCCACTCAGCCAGAAATTTCAATACCTGCTACCCGGGATTAAATTCTCTTGGTCGAACGCGCTTGTTTTATTCCCGTTGTAACCTCCTTTGATAATTTTCCATTTTTTGTAACGCCATTTCTCTTGTTTCTTCCAAGTCGTCGAGTTTATCCAAGATCAGATCGGATGACACGTTTCGCCTCCAAGCTTCGGTTCTTGTGGTAGGAATCATTCCTTCTGTTGGTAGAATCGCCTCGGTTCCATAGGTAAGCATAAACGGTGAGAATCCCGTAGCTTCCCTTCGTGTGGTTCTGTATGCCCATAGGACGTTATATAGCTCCTCGCACCAGTTGCCATATTCCCCATCCAGTTTCTTCTTCATGTTATCGGCGATAGTCTTATTAGTGATCTCGGCCTGCCCATTGCACTGGGGGTAAATCGGGGTAGCTTTGCTCTTCCTGATGTTATAAGTGTTGAATAGAAGATCAATGTTCTCGCCCTGTAGTTATTTTCCATTATCGGAGACGATTGCAGCCGGGACCCCGAAGCGACAAATGATATGTTCCCAAATAAACTTAAAGATATCTTTGTCCTGAATATGCCTTAGTGGTGCCGCCTCTACCCACTTGGTAAAATAATCAGTAGCCACGATCAAATACTTCCTTTGCCCCGTTCCTATATGTAATGGCCCGACAATGTCCACCCCCCATTTTGCAAAGGGCCACGGACTTATGATTGAGTTTAACGGTACGCCGGGATCATGAATTTTCTTCCCAAAACGCTGACATTCTTCGCAAGATCTTGCCATTTGCTTTGCGTCCTCGTTCATATACATCCAAAAGTAGCCCATTGTTTTTGCCTTAACCGACAAGCTTCTTCCCGAGTTGTGATTTCCGGCCGCCCCATAGTGTAGCTCGTGTAGGATTATATGGCCCTCTTCCCTGCTTAAGCATCGTATGAGTGGTCCTAGGTAAGATTTCCGATATAAGATCCCTTCCCTTAACTCGTAGGCGCCCGATTTGATTTTGATCTTTTTCATCTCAGGCTGACCCTTAGGTAGCTCACCCATCTCTAAGTATTGATGTATTGGATTTCTCCAGTCGCCTTCTTTGTATCTCTCGGATGTGCTAACGGCCACCTCGATCCGTACTTCTGGTGTTTCTAGGATAGACGGGTTAAGAAGCCTCATAACGCGTATCCCTTCGATGCTCGGGTCTACTAGTTGTGAGGCGATGTACGATAGAGCGTCCGAGTGTCTGTTATCCTTTCAGAGGATATGGCGGAATTTAATATCTGGTATTTGCTTGATGTAAAATTGGGCGAGCTCCCAATATTTTTGCAGCACCGGATCGTGTGTAGCGTATTGGCCAGTAATTTGCCGGATCACTAGTTGTGAGTCACTAGTCAGTCGAACCTCATGCAGCCCCATTTCCATAATTATTCGTAAGGCATGGATCACCGCCTCATACTCGGTGACGTTGTTTGTTTCCTTGAATTCTAACCTGAATGAATGCACAATCTTCCTCCCCTTTGGCGTGGTAAAAACCAACCCGAGGCCCGATCCGTCTTTGTTTGATGCCCCATCAACAAATACTTCCCATCGTGTTGAACTACTGGCGGCTAGTAGGTCCGCTGGCTCCTCTTGTTCTTCTACCATTCCCGGTATATCTTCTACCTCGTCCTCATCACTGAGGGGGAAATCTGCCAAGAAATCGGCCACTACTTGCCCTTTGATCGCAGTTCTTGTTTCGTATATCACGTCATATTGTTTTATTATGGCTCCCCACTTGGAGATTCTCCCCGATCGCCCAGCACTATCCAAGACCGCTTCGATAGGCGATTTGGTGAGCACCCGTATTCGATGAGCTTGAAAATATGTTCGTAGTTTAGAGGAAGCAAAGGCTAGCGCGAGCACCATCTGCTCCATTCTGGTATAGTTCTTCATGGTCGGACTTAAAGTTTTGCTAGCGAAGTATACCAGCTTCTCCACGCCTATCTCTGTTTTGACAAATACCGCACTGATGGCATAGGGTGTCGCGCCTAAGTATAGAGTGAGAATTTCTGATGGCTCAGGCCTTTGAAGAACCGGGAGGCTAGCTAGATGTAGCTTGATATTTTGAAAGGCTTCTTCGCTTGCGTTCGTCCATTGGAATTTTTCTCCTTTCTTCAAGATGTCGTAAAAGGCCTTGCATTTGTCCGATGACCGTGATACGAATCTCCCAAATGCGGATATGCAACCATTTAGTTTCTGCACGTCTTTTACCGTCGCGGGGGATGGAATTTCAAGGATGGCTCGTACCTTCTTGGGATCTGCTTCTATTCCCATGGGGGTGATGATGTAGCCTAGGAATTTCCCCGACATGACCTATAAGTCACACTTAGAAGGATTAATCTTCATCTTGTGTTTCCTTATTGTCTGAAAAATCTCTTGAAGGTCTCGGACGTGGTTTTTTGATTTTCGACTCTTAACTAACATGTCATCCACGTAAACTTCTATGGTATCGTGAATCTTGTCTTCAAACATGTCTCCTACCAATCTCTGGTACGTAGCCCCGGCATTCCTAAGTCCGAATGGCATCTTGGTGTAACAATACAATCCTCTTGGTGTGAAGAAGGAAGTATGTTCCTGGTCCTCAGGCGCCAATGGTATTTGGTTGTAGCCCATGTATCCGTCCATTAAGGTCATCACCTCGTATCCCACTATTGATTCTACTAATTGATCTATGCTGGGAAGGGGAAAACTGTCCTTCGGGAAGGCCTTGTTCAAGTCGCTAAAATCAATACATATTCTGACTCCCCCTTTCTTTTTCGGTACCACGACCATGTTAGATATCCACTGTGGGTAGTGGGACTTCCTTATTATTCTAGATTCTTGTAGCTTCTTCAGCTCGACCTCTACCGCCGCTTGTAACTCTAGCGTGATACGCCTCATTTTTTGTCTAATCGGTTTGAACTTCGGATCAATTTTTAAGTGGTGACAGCAGACCTTCGGGTCAATACCCTCCAAATCATGCATTTCCCAGGCGAATGCATCCAGGTTTTCTTTTAATAACATCGTGAGTTTACTTGCTTGTTCGTCCGATAGTAATGCCCCGATCCTTACTACCTTGGGTTATTCTATCGTTCCCAAGTTTACTTCTTTAGTCGGCTCAACTGTCGAGAAGTTTGATTTGGTCTCCCTGGATGGGGACGCTTCCTTTAATTGCTATAAAGGGTCTTGTTCTCGAGTCTCATGTGCCAGGACCACTTGTGAAATCACCTCCTCCAATTCTTTTGCCGTCTTCACTTCCTTTTTTTTGTTCTTTTCTTTCCTTTGCCGAGCTCTCCGTTATTCATTTATTTATACATCGACTTTCATGCATTGTCGTGCCGCCTGGGAGTCGCCCACAACTTCCGCTATTCCCTTGCAGGTCGGGAACCTTAGCCTTTGATGGTATGCCGATGCTACTCCCTTAATCCCAGCAATCCATGGGCGCCCGATAATGGCCTCGTAAGGTGAGGCGACGTCGACCACACAAAAGGTGGTTAGTGTGTCGAGGTAGCTACCACCATCTGAAACTCTCAAAGTTACTGCACCCTTTGGGATGGTTACTGTGCCGTTAAAGCCGTAGATGCGATATGTTGAGGGGACGAGCATGTCGTCTGAGAGTTTCATTCTTCTGAACGTGTCGTAGAACAACACCTCGACTGAACTTCCGCTATCCACGAGAATCCTTCTTACTCCCCACTTCTCAATCAATAACGTGATAACTAGTGGATCACTGTGTGCCTGTCCGTTTGCTGGGACATCCTTAGCCGAGAACGAAATGGGAAGCGTCATCCAAGGTTCCATTGGAAGGGATTTGGATACGCTAAATATTTCTTTACCTTCACGATCCCTTTTATGGATCCTAGTGGTGATTACTGGGCCGAGGGTGTAATTTTGCATAGCCGAATGTGAAATGGTGCTCACGAACTGACTCGCCCTATCGATATGAACTTGATGAACTGGTGCATCGGGTGTTGCTTCCGGCCGAAGGGGGTGTCGGACATACTGCCTCAAATATCCATCGCGGATAAGGTGCTGAACAATATCTTTCACTTCTCGACAGTTGTTGGTGGAATGGCCCCTATAATGATGGTAGTGACAGTATTCGGGATGATCTCGGGTCTCTTGGAACTGTACCCCCCTCGATGCTGGGTAGTTGATGTCGTTTCTCTTCTCCACTTCGTTGAACACCTCTTCCAAAGAAGCGTTTAGAGGGGTATACGATCAGGCTTCCTGCTTTGGCTTATTCCCTTTGGCCATCCATTCCCTCTTCTCACTGCTTCTCGGTGGCGGGTCCGATCTATTTTCTGGTCGCCTAATATGGTCGTCCATGACCGTTCTAGTTTCGGTACCAACTTTAGCACTGACTTCTTGTAATCCTCTATCTCTTGATTCGGCCTGAATTTCTTCTAGGGCGATGTAATGTTCTTGCATTCTTCTCATCTCCTTTAAGGTTTTAGGTTTTTCGGAAAACATGGCGATCCAGATGGGGTCCGATCTCCCCAACGCGTTTTCAAACCCAAAGATGGCTTGATCCACCGGTACCTTCCCAATTTCAGGACACGTTTCCTCCACCTATCGGTCGGGGTTCTCAAGGGCTCTCTGAATCTTCGGGCGAGAGTAAACAACTTGTTCATTCTTGGCCGAGGTCGACTGTTATGCATGTAGGTCTCAAGGAAGGCCTCGACTAGCGCATCGTACCCGTTAATCTAACCAGGTGTGAGAGAATAAAACTAATCTCGCGCTCGCCCTCCAAACTAGCTGGAAAGAATTTGCACATAACTACCAGGTTGTTTCTCCATTGGATCAGTGACATTGTATACATCTTAATATGCTCGATCGCATCGCCCGTTCCATCAAATCTAGAGGGGAATGAAGGTAAAGTACACTTGGGTGGGAACGTCATTTGTTCCAGTTCTTGAGAGAAAGGCGTTTTCTCGGCTTCACTCATAATCTCGGCCAACTTATTCTCCTCGCTTCCGCCCGAGAGTTCCTTGATTTTTGCTTCCAACTCCTTAATCTTGGCTTTAGTTATCCGATCTTGTCGCTCGTCCCTTCCTCGCCTTTCTTCGTCGGTGTACGAATCCTCGGGTAGTCCATATCTCTACGTGGGGGATACCGGAGGTAATGGTGGCTGACCTGACTGATCGGGCTGATTAAGGTTACTTGGCCCCATTATGGGTGGTGAGTGACCGGATCGGCCGCGATAACCCGATGTCCCTCGGCTGGACGACCCTCTTGATCTGGTCCGTTGGTTCCTCAGCTGGTAGTTCTCATACTCCAAGGCTAGATTCCTCTGCTGGAGTTCCTTTAGTGCCGCTTCTTGCCTCCTCTGACTCTCCAAAATGGCCAACAACGTCGGGTCCGTACTTTCATGACTGGAGTGTCCATTGGGTTGGTGTGGCCGAGGCTGTAATGGTGCAGATGTGGGTGGTGGGGGTAGTATCGGGTTGGTTAAACGATTGATCGTGTGAACGGTTGTCGGGCCGATGTTACTTGCTGCTGCTCGACCCAGCTAAATCTGCCTAAGACGCTCTTGTTCCCTTCCCAAAGCTTTCTGGTGCTCAACTTGTCGCCTCGTCCTTTGCCTCTGAGCTCGCGCTGCAAGTGCTTCCTCATCGTCATTGGTGTCTAAAGCTGTGAGTCCATCGATTTGGTCAACTCTTCTCTGGGTCAATATAACTTGGTCCAGAGGTAGAGTGTTATCGTCTCGCCCTAAATCTACTTCCTCGTCTACAACAGGCATTCCTCGCGCAGCTGTATGAAACTCCTCGGGCGGTGGTTGTCGACTGTCTTCTTGCCTTGGCCCCGTTATCCCTGCCTCCATGCTGCTGCTAGTGACTGTACGATTTCTTAACATCCTAATCGTCCCTGAAGTGCTAGCCATCGGTCACATCACGTGATAAGACGAGTATCGCCCGTCCCTATGTCAGCAAATACGAAAAATAACCCCTTACTTTGACCTGATTTTCAAATAAAAATTTCAGACATAAGGGCAAAAAGTTCGACTGTACGACTGATGCCACTGTGTAAGATCTACTTTAGTTGTTAGGTGGGTTCTGTCCCTCTACCCTATTTTGTCCCTATGCTGATTCTGTGGCTGACCTCACTTCCCCGTCGCTATCACTCCGTACGACGTCGCTCTCTGTACGACGTCGCTCTCTGTACTCGACTTATGCATTTAAGTTAGTTTTGTCCTTTATTCTACATGTTCCAAATCATTGATCTTATGCACATGATTCTTAGAAAAAAGTACGGCAAGTAACCCCTAGAGTCAAATCAAACTTGTGCCAGCTCCACTTTCTCGAGATCTAATTAGGAACTCTCCGACGATTTATGCTACGCCGCCGGCTAAAAAATTCTATATGGTTGACAGTTTATCGCATGATGAAACAGCTACAAACGCAAACTTTTGGTTATTCCGAGCACCCGACTTCATGTCGTAGCTAAAAACAACTCGTTTAACGCTAACAATTATACAACCATCAAGAACAAACAGTCGTCCTTTCAACCGATTCTTCACATAGCTTATAACCCGAACTATTAGTCGCTGGTGAGCTCGTGAGTCTATTTGCTGATCAAACTATTGAAGATGTTAAGAAGACACTGCTACTATTCTGTCTTTGAAGTAAATGACTCAAAACAACCGTTATTTTGGCCAACATAGTTCATCATAGCTTCAACTTCAACACGTTAATCGTGTATTGAGGAGCTGTTGATCGTCTCTGAAGGTTTTTACGGCAAGGTATCCGGAGATCTTAGTCGTGTCCCCTTAGTCGGCGCCAGAATATAGATGCATTTTACTACAAACTACATCCAAAGGATAGAAACGCAATACTCATCTCAAATGAAAGTAAACACTCCACAATGAACACAAGATATACTTGGTTCGGTATGATTACCTACGTCCACGGGGGTGAAAGGATGAATCTTATTACTTTGAAGTGTTACAAAGGTGTTGCTCTCCGTGGGATTTCCTTACAAGATGCACTTACTACTCACTTACTTCTTCTTAGTGTTCACTCGAGTTTCTCTCCTTCTCTCTCTCAAAATACAACTTACTTTTCTTGAATACAAGTCCCTCTATTTATAGGAGAAGTTCTATACAAAGAAATTAAGGTGTTGGTCATGTTACATCTATTTAGCAGTTCTGTGATCGGGCCGGTTCACGTCGTCTCATGTGGCCGATGTATCCTGACTCCTCGCCTATCCTTCGTTCGGGCCGATCTCTTTAGGTGCAT